>BMAV01005615.1:61075-71942 GCA_019973955.1 Trichonephila inaurata madagascariensis | reverse complement strand
GGGGAAAAATGTAAAAAGAGATCAGTAATCGAAAATTGCGAAATATTTATCCTGAGAATGATGGATTTATGAATTCCTAAGAGGCACCAGTCAAGGTCAGTGACGCAACAAAACGGAAATCAAATACAATAAATCAATTCGTTTTTAAATGAAATACAAAAAGTTAAAATAACTTGAATATTCATCGATTTCCTTAATAATTTAAAAGATATACTTGCAAAGAATTTAATACGGGCAATTAAATATGCACAAAGAGAAAAATAGTATTTTAAAGATAAACATTATGCTTTAAAAATATGAATTTAAAAATTCAAACACAATTTTGTTATTAACAGAATGACGATGGCTCTGAAATTCTTCTTTTAGAGATTTCCTTTCTTTTAATGAAGAACATAATAAAAAACAGTACCCGATACAGTTGTTGAAAACGTAATTTTCTTGGATACGGCAGAGGAAGCTTGAAATGGATTGGATCAATTTTCAGAACTGATACTTGCAGGACGAAATGACTCAACAAAAAAGGATCACTAAGTAAAATGTTAGTATGTTATGAGAGGCAATCCGTTTGTTTACATTTCAGTCAGCGTTTTCAATTTGGGCGTTAAGCCATATTTTTTTTTCAAAAAAGATGAAGGTTAGGAAAAGAAGGTTTTAAATCAATCCCGCGGAGCGATCCCCCAATTATATCTGTGGAAATCCAACCAAAATCTTCCAAAAAGGTGGGATTCTTCAGATAGCGGGGTTTTTAGGGTGTATTAGTTAATTTTGAAATAAACTAAACATAGTTCAAGAAAGAAACTGGTTGAAAACTAAATAATTTATTAAGAATTATAGGGGAGTATTTACATGGGAAATATTTCAAAAGAATAGGAAAGTTAGATAAGCATATTTCGAAAGAATAGGAAAGTTAGATCACATTACTTTAAGGGAGGCAATTGAGATTAAATAGAACTCATTATGGTGTTTTTAAGACTTACCGCGCCTGGCGCGGACGCGCGAAATACGACGTTTCTCGACGGGTGTTAGTGGGCCTCTGGCGAAAAAGGTTGATGACGGCGTTTTAAAAGGGACGCTAGATGGCGTTGATGTGGAATACTGTTTTGATTAGAATTTCTGACCTCGGTAAAGGATATGATCTAACCTTTTACAAATGGGATATCCTACATTTATTACCTCCTTCAGCAAGCTGCAAAAATTCTCCTCAAGCATACTTTCTCTTTTTACACTGCTAAGGATTCAAATGGGCATTTCCCCTTCGAAGGAATTCCGAGTGAACGATCGCAAATTGCAACAGTGCAGTCAGCTAAAATTTGTATCGGAGGTCGAAATCCACAGTCAAGTCAAAACTAGCATTTCAAATATTTTCAGCCCCATGTCATTCCCGGCAATAGAAAAAGAATGAAAATTTATGATTTCCCAGGAAAGAAACTCTAGGTACGTTATTCGGTAGTGATACCTGAAAAATATGCAAAACATAGAATAGGAGAAAAGCTACATCCAGGCAACTGGGGAAAATGTCCACATATTTTTATGATTTGGCCATGCATATCAGCAGATGGTATCGGTCCATTTGGAAGTAATTTTTATCTGTTTATATTTAATTTTCTGTTCTGGGAAATATAAAATGTTTATTCGAATCTAAGCCACACTCCAAATTCCCAACAAGCTCTTGTGAAAAATTAAAAATAGTTTTAAATGGTTTATATCGATATCCAGTTTTACGAAATTAAAAGAAATTTAATATGAAAACTAATAAGAAGTGAATAATTAGTCATTTTTATCAGAATAATGAACTTTTAAATACATACTTGAACCTGCAATTTCTCTCAATACTCCATGCAACAATTTTCTTTTCCCTTCGATTCTAAGCCACACTAGATTTTCAGTAGCATTAACATTTGAAAAAATTACGGCTTAGAATCTAATAATAATTATTTTTTTTTTTTTTTTTTCCCCAGCTGAAAATGGTGCCCCATTCTATAATTTTTTAACACTGCCGTTCAAAATCATTTAAATGTAATTTGACTTCATTATCAGGACCGATCCTAGGGTATCGGCCGCCCTTGTGCAAACACCTAATGTGCCGCCCCCCTAGAGAACTTTTCATATTTTGACTAATACTTAACACGTTGACGTTACAAACTCATCTACTTCTATAAGAATAAAAAGTAAATAAGTGCAGAATTCAAATAATAAGTGCAGAACTTCATTTTTTGACCAGGTCATAGTTATAATAGCGACAAAATGCTTTAATAAAATAATAAACTAACGAAAATATGACCTTTAAAATAAAAATAAACATTTTATAGTTTTAAATGCAAAACAACAGAAATTACTAAAAAAATACAATCTAATAAAAATAAATACTCTAAGGCACAAATCTCGTGAAACGAAAAGTATGTAAATCAGTCCTACTAAGACTAAGTAATAAACTAAACTGTAAATTTCGGTGTATAACGCGCACTTTTAACTCAAAAAATAAGATCGAAATTTATGGTTGCGCGTTATACGCTGGGTATAAATATAAGAACTTTAAAAATACAAAAAGATGAGCATAGAAAAAGACCAGACTTTTACATATATCAAAATACTGTTCTTGTGAAAGAAATAACATTCCTTATGAACTTAAAGGGTTGTAATTCTGAAAGTACACTATTTTTTACTAAAGCTTGGAATAATATTCGAATAAAGGACTTCAAAACACAAGATCATTGCGCACATGCATTTCAGGTTTCCTCGTAAAAAAGGGTATGCGTGTTATACGGCGAATATGTGTAGGGACACGTTATACGCCAGATTTTACTGTAACTATAAAATAACTTTTCTGGTTTTCTGAGAAGCAAATTTGTGAATCGTTTCGGTTAAATCAGTTTTTTCTGAGATTTCGGATTCAATTGAGACTATGGCCAAATCTGAAAGCCTTTCTTGTGTGATATTATTTTTCAAGTAATTTTTAATTTTCATCGGAAGCTACAGAAATAGGTTAGGTTAAAAAAATTCTTCATGCTAGAGCGAAATTGGGAAAACAGGGAATAAGATCATTTTTCACTATAATTTCCAATATCTCAGTTGGCTGTTTCTTACCAGGAAAAATATCTTTGAATGAAGTTATTTCATTGAAGAGCTGTATATCGTATTTTGGAATTTCTTTTTTATTTTCTCTTATTGTTCCAGCAATAGGTTTTTTTTTCTCAAAAATTCATCTGAAAGTGGATGTGTACCAGTTGTCTCCTTTAAAGTCACGTTCTTTCCAAATGTTTATGTGTCTATACATATAAAACATGTATTTCTAACTGTGTCTCCCTCTTCTAAATCTAGATCGATTTCAGTGGAGGAATCATACTTGCTGTTATACTCTTCATCATTTGATTCTTCCTCATCATATTCAGGAACAGAATTTCTTCATCCGAAAATTCTGTTGTACTATATCTGTTAAATACTGTATCTATTAAATTACTTAAATATCCCATTATCACTGAGAAAGAACTCTGACCTGATGTACTCTATATCGGTATAATTAAAAATATTTTTAAAAGTATCTACATTAGGGAAAGTCGAGACCATTTCTTTTGCAACTTCAATGCTTGCACAAAACCTCGGGTCTTCCCGAGGGACGATTTCCGAGTCATATAATTTATTCCTCTGTAGCAGTGTGGAAGGAATTTCTGTGAATGCTTGAAAATAAAGGTATAAATTTTGGATTAAAAAATAATTAAATTATTTTTTAATCGAATCTAAATTTTCAAACTTTTTAAAGTTTTCTATTTATTATTGCGAACTGTAAATTTTTTTCCATGAAATATTTAGAAAATTAAAATAATAATCTTAAGCTTTTTAATTTATTTTCCAAACTCTCAAAAATTACATTTAATTTTTTTTTCAAATTTTGTGATTGAATTATGAAGTTTCTGATAAAAACATTTTGTTTAATTAATTTGATTTAATTACTAATATTTGTTTAAACATATTAGTTTCATTTCTAGAACAAAACGAAGCTTGCCTTCCAGATAACTTATATCAAAATTATTAAAATATCTCCACCAAAAGTAAGCTTTCAGATATTCTAAGAATTTTAAAAAAAAACTAGGAACACAATCACAATACTCTGAATTTATAGTTTCCTTTTAAAGTTTCTAAATATAATTTGATAAAACATTAATATTATTATACTTGTTTGTTTGTTTTTTCAAATATCTTAATACTCTTTGAGACTAAACAGAACAATAAAACATTTCTAGAATAATTTGAAATTTCTAAGATAACTCTAAACTTTTTGAAAACGGCCACAATATCACAAAAGAAATCTAAAATTTTTTAACTAAATTTGTATCTTAATTACATTAAAAATACTCAAGATTATACAACCTTACTACTTATTGAATAATTTTTCATATTTCTGTTTTGTTTGAGAGAGAAATCACATATCTACTTTATAAATTGTGTTTATCATATTTTTATTTCTGTAATGCATTATGCTATCACTTTAATTAAATAGTTTTATGCTACTAGGAACAACTAAAAAAATATTACTTATATTTTTCAATATTTATTATTGATCTATAAAAATCAACCTTTCATTAAATGCTTTTTATAAGAAATTTCTGACATTCTTATTGTTGCCTTTTTTAAAGATTTTAAATATTGCTATAGATTGTTATAGAAGAATTTTGATTAACTATTAGAAGAGAGAGTATACAGAATGCTATACAATATTTTAAAGAAATTATACGATTTTTATGTATTTTTATTATTTAATTATACACATAATTAATTATTAGTTTGCATTAAATATTCTTTCAAATTCTCTGGGCAAAGGATCTTAATCAAGAAGGTATCGTACAAATCACTCTTCAAATAGCAATAAATACAAAAGGAAAAAAGAATTTGGGATTTTCAAGTTCAATCTTTCAAAATAATGGTTCTCTTAGCAGTCTTAGAGTATATTAGAAAAATTATATGTGATTATTTCACATGTTACCTCAATAGAAAGAACGAAAAATGTGTGTGTATCTTTAAGTAAACTTAACATACTTTATTTCTTTGAAAATTCTTTTCACAGTTTGAAGCAATTTAAATTAAATATTTAGAAAGTATAGATTGTTTCATTTATTGCTAAACAAAATTATCGTAATACATTATGATTACAAACAAAACCATCAAAATAAATATAACTATGTTTTATTTCAATTTCGCGCTATTGTTAGGATCCTTTTAAGTATGGTAAATAATTGATGAATGTACTCAAAGGCTCATTAGTGTTTTGTATTTTAAATGAACTACTACCGTTTTTCATAAGTGACTAAAGGAATTATTTTTATACGAGAGGCACATAATATTCTTTCATTTGAATAACAATGCCGATTGAAAATGTTTTAAGAAGATTACGGTACATTCAAGCTACGAAAACATACACTTAAGTATGTTAATCAACATGAAAGTATTCTAAGAAACTGATGACAATTAATTTATATTTATATAAATAAATAAATAAAATAGTTATAGCACAAATGCAACAAAATATTTTTTTCACTTTATCTTACGCAATGATTAAAATACCTGGGAATTAAACCTCTCAAAAGTCGAAAAGAGAATTTTGAAAGTGAAAATATAGTTACCTTTTTTGTTGTTTAACCGTTTTTGTTCCGATTTTTGTCTTGTCTAAAAGAAATTAGTTCGGAAGTCAAATTGACGCAAAATTTCCTCAGTTTTCTTCGAAAAGGGTTTTTTTTTTCTGAGGGTCATTCTGCCCTGTTCTTTTCATTCGTCCTTAAGCATGTCATAAATCTTGATCGTGCTTTTCATCACTTTTGTCCGATGTGTCGAAATTCTTCCTTAACGCCCCCTTTCCCCACAGGACCAGCGTTGGGAACTCATGAATACTCGTTAAATAAATAATTAACTATAGACTTGGAGGATGACAGAAAACTTCTGGCGCTTATGGGCCAGATCTTTCTCGGAACGGGAAGCAGATCCCTTGCTGACTGAATGCACATTCAGTCTTTTGGTTGTTACAGAGATATAAGAGAACCGGGATAAATAAAATCTAATATTCTCTTTCACTGGATCACTTCTGAAAAAAATTCCAACTGCCAAGCCTTCGTGTAGCTTCTTCGTGCGACGTTTATTACAGTCAATCAATCAACAAACGAAGGGGGCATTTTCATTTACAAGCAAATAACATTCTGCATGTATTTTTCCCATCCCAAGTGTTATCTGTATTTAACTTCAAACGATCTTTTTGTCGAACCACTTAGAATGAGAAGTTTTTCCTGCTTTCTTAAAACATACCATTCCTTTTTTCTCATTATTTTGAGTAATTTTACCAGCTTTTAAACTTTTTTATAGTGGGTCCTGAGATTCAGAATTCACACGGAAAATTTATCTCGTTTGAAGCCAGTGACATACTATTTTATAAATGTAGAAAGGAACTCTTAATATGATTATTAATAACATTTTACGAATTTTTGCTTACACACGTCCGGGTCCCCTGTAGCTAGAGGGGCTGTATCATTGATACTAGCCCCCTGATAAGGCAGGCTACACCCCTGATGAGAAGGAATGTTCCTCAGAATTTGAAATCCATTCTTATTTTTCTCGAACTATGTTATGCTATTGGGAAATCGAGACTTATTTTGATTTTTCAATAACTATTTAAAATTCAGCATATTTTTTCAACTTATTATAAATTTTATTTTGAGAAATTCACAAAAAGTTTTGCTTGATCGAAAGAATTATAGGCGGTTTGCGGCCGCCCGCGTGCGATGCACGCGCTGCACACCTACTAGGATCGGCCCTGTTCATTATTTAAATTCAAAAAAGTTGCTTTAAGATTTTTCCAACTTCACCAATGTAAAACCTTAAAAGTTTCAACAGGCTTAGCGTGCATCATCTCCTCTACATGGTGGGTCTTCAGGGGAATCTGAAGGGTTATGATTGTGGAATACGTGACTAACAATGCCTTGGTAGAATCATACCTACTAATATTGATTCCACCAAAAACCTGTCACGTAGCTGGAGTGATTCAAGTTAATACTGGTATCGAAGCTAAAAGTCTTTCCGTTGATGCGGTGGGAAGATTGGAGAACGACGTGCTAGTTCAGGTGCTGTCCTCGTCACTTGACCGTGGCTGAAAATTGTGAGGTCTGGCACCAAGAGTCCTCGTGTTGCTTCTGAGTGAAAGAGTGAGTTTATAAGTAATAAAATTTCCAATGTAACATTTTCTTTAATAATGAAATCTTTTTCAGAATTATAATTTCAGAATAATTTTTACTTATCTTTCTAGTGCAATGGGCGTTTCAAAATCATTAAGTAGGTTATTCGAAAAGACACTCATTTTTTATGACTGTGAACGATTTCGTAAGCCTGTCAGCACGACAGACTTTTCTTAAAAACAGTTCTTTTTAAGGCTTTGTATAGAACTATCATGACTTCTTAATCTTCCTCTGTACCAGCTTTAGATGAGGATTTTTTTTATACCATGCAGTGTGGGAGGTTGTACAGATAAAGTAGGACTCAGTTAAGTGGATGGTTTTAGTGCTTTCATTACTGCATTTCTTTCAATGGTTATTTCTTCTGTTTTATGGAGTTAACGGATTTTTATTTCTGGAAGGAAATATTTACGTAAATCTCTCAGATTAAAAGGGCTATTACCATGCAGTTGAGTGTGATGGTGGATATTTGTTACTCCAGCGGGAATTATTTCCATTGGAGTGCAGTTAAAGGGTCCTTTTTGCGTTCATTTTCAAGGTCACAACTCCTTACTTTCAGTTAATATTCCTCAAGAGAATGAGTTATATTATGCAAAAACTGAAGGGAAAAAAAGATGTATAAATACCAAAGAGTTTTTTTAGAATTCTCTTACAATAAGTACGAAACAATACACTCTTTCAAGGAAACCATTTTGCGCAAATAACTTTCTGGGTTCAAAAAATATTACTATCCTCTAAAACTATTTTAATTTATTATTTAGAAAAATTACACGCAATTATGTGTAAGTGAACAAGTAGAACTCCCGGTGCAGTGCTAATTGCCGCAATAAATTTTTTCTAAATAAACTTCTAGACCATAGGTTCCCAACCTTTTTTGAAGTGGTGCCCTCGAAACCGCCCCCTCCCACTCTAAAGAATTAAAAGCGTACATGGTGAAAACAGGAAGTAAATTTTAAAAAAATATTCTGCTATTATTAAAATATATATTTTTTTAATTTAATTTTTTTTTCTAAAGCCCCCAATTTTTTTTACTTGCGAATCTGAAATAGCTATTGCCACAAATATATTTAAATATGTAATATTATATATTTTGGTTTTAGGATTTGGTTTAGTATTTATTGCTGGAATTGAAACGCTATTGAATTTCTTCTTAATTTAAAAGAGGGGAGTAAAAGTTTTAGCTTACATGTGTGTTATAAAGACGCTTTTAAAAGAAGGTTTTGATGATATGAAGTAACTCACAATAAACTATTGCTTTCAAAATAAAATAAAAAATTGACAGTTTCAGCCTTTAAAGAGTCACACGTTAATTCTTGGTTAACTTATTTAATTATATTTCTTGGATAATATACGTAATGAAATGCGGTGGTCGAAACATTTTTCTTACAGCTCACAGACAAAGACAATAAAATTGACTCTATCATTCGATTGAATGTTGGTCTGAATGTAATGTAATCTTTAAGTTTTTCATCTACTTTCCGAACTATCGAAATATATGAATATGATAGAAATGATTTAAATACAAACAATCCACATAATGTAACCAGTATCAAAGTTTACTTTTGTTAGTACACAGAATCATCGTGTTTTCTTATGCATTTGGTTAATCTTCCGAAGCCCCTCCGTGCTCTTTCAACGTCCCCTAATTTCCTCTGGGTCTTTTACTGTCCCCGGAAAGCCTCAAACGCCCACGTTCAGATCAGTGGTCTCCAACCCCCGGTCCGTGGATCAAATACTACGGGTCCGCAGAAGAAACATTAAATTATTTCCCTTTTATTTATTGTGATATATTTTTCTTGGGGTTGGGCTACTTTTTATGAGAATCACTTTATATTCATTTTTTGGTGTAGCTACATTTTATTCAGAAAAGTCACGATTAAATTAAAATTATTTAACCAAAACAGTCTATAAAATATAAACAATCAACGTCCTCCCCTTCAGATGTTGACCAATGCGCGGCGATGAAAAGGTTAGGGAACACTGTTCTAGATCATTCAGTTGTCTGAAACAGATTAAATTATGCATTATGTCGGACGAAACCAGAAGCAGTTTAATACAAAATACACGAAGTAATTTTCAGAAAATAAATGTTAACTCTCCATTTAACGTTCGACCGATTCATGATAGAGATGTAGTTATTTGTGATAAATGCTTTGAGTTGATGCTTTTTCTAGAGTTTAAGTCTAATAAAAAATAAGAATATTTTTCGATAGAGGAAAGCTGATTTTCAACTTGTTTTCTTTCCATTTCTGAGGATCATAAAACAGTTAGGCAATGAGTCCAGTCAGCATTTTTTAAATGAAAACGGTTCGCGCAAACACTGGGTTATCAGGTAACTCGTAAATCAGGTGTCTTGAGGCGGAGATTTGAATCAGCGATTTTTCTTTCAGCTGCAACTCTCAAGGAAATAAAAACTTATAACGCGATCCATGGGTGATTTCTGATGTATCAATATTACAGCCATGGCAGAGAAATAATTTTCATGTCAACAACTCTGGTGTCAAAATAGGGCCTTTCTAAAAACACCCTCTATTTTATTGCAAGGTAATAAGTAACTTATGGTAGCGTTTGGGTACGATTGAGAATATGTGTGTTTTGAAAAGGTGAAAGTATCTCCTATTTAAATTGTCTTTGTTCATTATTTTTATGACTAACTCTAACACACAAGTTTCATTATTTTTGAGCTATCTCGCACCCCAAATTTATCATCTTTCATTTTTTGAGTATTCATTATCAAAGTGTAAACGGTTAGGGAAAAATGATTGAATAGTCCTTTGGAACTGATGATTAGTTCTTCCTTACTACTCCAATACATGAGTATAAAATTAATGATTGTAAGCTAATATAACTTTTAATTATTTTTCCTCTATTATGGATTATTGCAAAGCACTCGTGAAATAACCTTACAAAGAGTAAAAAGCCTTATTTTGTTTAGTGGACTCGAAAGTAAGGTTTCTGTGGGGAAATGTTCTTCCTTTTCTGAAATACCTTCATTTAACCCGCTATTTCCGTGGCTATGCATTTGTTCCCACTTTTTAGCTGTTCCTGTTTATGTTCACATTTGTCTCATCTAATTCTATATTTTAAAATAAAAACTTTTTTACAAAAATTGTTTGTATAGTTTAATTCTAAAATGTAGATTTGAAATACGTAATAAACCTACTTCGCTAAAATAACTCCTCAGCGAGGGGGTTCAGTTAATGACCGATATATCATTATAAAGTCAGTTTATCTTAACTCTTCCTTGTTGTTAGAAAACAATGGGAAGCACAGAGAAAAACCAAATTTTTATAATGTTTAAAAATATGTCATTTTAAAACTGCAATTTGTTAAATGGGCTACAAAGCAATACGCCGTATTTTATTATTATTGTTATAGAACTTTAAATATATATATATATATTTTTATTACAGGATAATAATATTTACATTACTTTCCAAATATTTCAAGTATTATATAAATACTAGCTGGTATACCCGTTCTTCGCACGGGTGAACTGAAAAATTAAACAACACAGATTGAAGGATAAAGAAGTTTTTAATGAGTTAATTTAACGTGAATTGCAAATTAAACAAAAAAAAAAAGCTTTTTGTGCATATCTCAGTTGAACAAAAAAAGAAAGAAAAAAAAAACACTTTTGTTAAATGTTAAGTCTGTAG
>BMAV01005615.1:41327-60675 GCA_019973955.1 Trichonephila inaurata madagascariensis | reverse complement strand
CAAGTTGGCAAATGTCTAGCTACTTTCATAGCTCGAGCTTTATTAGAGCTTTGTAAGACCCGCCGCGTGTAGAGGGGCGATGCACGTTAAGGCTTTATCTACCGCATTATGATTTACTGCAGTTTTTTTCATGCAATATTTTTTTTGGATCACTACATTGAAAATTAAGAGGTATACATAAACAAAATACTCCACTTTGGAAAATTAATCCGTTAGAGCTAATAAATTAATTAAAGATATTCCACTGTAAAATTAATTATATACACCGTTCACTTAATACAAATAGTCAAATCGTTTTCTAAGGTCTTCATTAACATACAAAAACATAAGATACTTAAATTTTGAAATTAACTATTTTTTCGGGACAAAAATAATAATCTTCGCAATCCACTGAAAACGCAATATCTGCTACAAAACTATTCACCTTCCCCGCTAAAATACTCATCATAGAACCCGTGCTGCCATATATCTTGGAAGAGTGGATTTCAAAGAATATTCCTGCTAAGTTGGTGTGGTGTGGTAGTTAGGAGAAGAGGCTGCCAGCTCAGGTGTCGTCCACGTCACTTGACCATGGTTCAAAATTATGTGGTCCGTCGCCAAAAGCCCTCGTGTAGCTGAACAGTGCGACGTTAATATTCACTCACTCCAAAAAATACAGTACAGTATTTATAATTATTTTTATACTTAAAAATGCAATATCTGCCTATTCAATTAAAATTATAGCACTATAATATTAACTACTAACCACAAACAAATTTTGAAAATTTTTCCAAATAATGTAGTGTGAAAGAGAAAGTTTATTTACTTTAAGTACCAGAATCGATAAAAGTATTTATTTTGAAAAAATCAATTTCTTACTACCAAATATGCATAATAAAATCATAAAAAAAAATAATAAAAAAATTCAAATGAAGAGAGATTTATAACAACCTCTCCCTTCAAAACTTAGTTTTATTCTGAAATAAAAAAAAAAGGAATTAGGGATTACGCTGATTACAGGAATAAATTAGAAGCGGGAGCCTTGCGTAGTCAACACAAAAAGGGTTTCTTCACAAATAAAAGATAGATATATGCTGTCGTGGGCTTTTTTGCAGCGCACACCAGAATAGCTTGCAGATGGCAGAATTTTTTCCTACTTACTTGACAAAAATATCGTTATATATTTTGGACACTTCACACAATATTTTAATAAATTATAACCTATACTATAAATTATAGCATATGTGTTATTCTGATGCATAAGCTATATTACTGGAAAGTTTTATTAAAATCCATTCAGTTGTTTTTGCGTGAAAGACGATCAAACATCCTCACAAACTTTCGCGTTTATAATATATATTAGGATGTATTAAATAGGGTGTTAAATATTAATACTCTCTTTTTATATATAAGGGCTTTTTTTTCAACACAAAATTTCTCAAAACAAGTCATGGGGTGCCGGTAGCCTAGAGGTCAAAGTCACGGACTCGTGGCTGCATTGCAGTGGCGCACACAAGGGGGAGGGGGGTCCGCCCCCCCCAAAAAAAGCCCTTGATTTTTTTCCCTATTGATTATAATTCTAAGTATATAGTAAGTAAAATTTAGTTAAAAGTATTTGTTAATGATTAATTATATTAATTAATGCTAATTATTTATTCAATAATTAGTTTTTTACTGTGTTTTGTTCCCGAAAATCGACAAAATCAAAAGGAGCATGATACAAGAATGGTGAACTTTCGCCCCCGAACCCCCCCCCCTTGAAAAATTCCTGTGTGTGCTACTGCTGCAGTGTCATGAGTGCGACCCCACATACCGCTGAATTCCCGCCATGTAGAGGGGTCCGATGCACGTTAAATCTGTGGAGGCTTAAACGTCCTCACGTTGGCGTGGTGCGGAAGTTAGGAGAGGAGGTCCCATCTCAGATGTCGCCTTCGTCACTTGACACTGGATCAAGATGACGAGGTCCGTCGGCAATGCGACGTTATTCAACTTTCACTCAAAACGAGTTGTGATGGTTGAGTTTTATAGTCAAATAAAAGATCATGCCACAGCTAACACTCTAGTTTAGAATACCTTAGAACTTAAAAAACAGATTCAAAATATGATATTAAAATTTTTTGATGCAAGTCAGAAATGATAAAATAAAAAATTCATAAGATTCACATTAAAAATTACACAATATGCAAATTTTAAAATAATAGCCATATAAAAAGAGTGAAAATAATTATAAACACGATACTGAAAACAATGTAAAATATTAAATTAAATTGAAAACAATGAATTGCAACGTCGTTTTCGCGATCCCGGTTACTGTCATATATATAATATATGAAACCAGTCGTTACATACTAATGTCTACATTGTACAGAATCTTGTCTTCTCATGTGTATGAGTCAAGACACTTTTGGGGGTTTAGAAGGAATCGTTTCGATTTTGAACCTATTTCCATCGACGCCTTTACTTTTATTTTGTTTTAAATTCTGAGTTGCAGTAAACGCTACAAAAGGTTGACTTAAAACAGGCGGGATTTAGATCAGGGATCGTCAAACGAGGGGAAATTTTTTGTCGTTTGCTTCGGCCTTGATCTTTCCATTAGTTGTTTCTCCCGCGCCTTTGTCAGCCGAATCTCAGAATCGACTGTGTCAAGTTGTGTTTGTTCTGCCTTTTCGTGTGTATATTAGACATGTGTGAACTGGGATAGTTTGATTTACTTATTTGTACGAAGCTAAGTTTGTTCTAATGAGGGCGTATTCCAGCAACAATTTGAAAAAAACTATCACTTTCATTTAGAATGGGAAATTGTTTACTTTTTTACCCAAATAAGAAATGTGTGTGTTGACTGCTCTGTGCAAGTGTATCAGTTAATAAAGGTAATTTCTAACGGCCATTCACGTAAAGATTGAAAAAGATTTCTCTACAAACTACAGCACATGTAATTCAGAGACGTTTGT
The DNA here is from genome assembly GCA_019973955.1 of Trichonephila inaurata madagascariensis. Classification (NCBI taxonomy): domain Eukaryota; kingdom Metazoa; phylum Arthropoda; class Arachnida; order Araneae; family Nephilidae; genus Trichonephila; species Trichonephila inaurata. The sequence continues at coordinate 57,745 of BMAV01005615.1, read as the reverse complement.
TGAGAGCATTGATTGATTGATGTACTGGACTTTTAGTTTGGCGATCTGTTCTCAAATGCGGTGACTGAGGAAAGGCAGAGTTATAACATTTTAAAGAGGTTTCCTGCTTCAGAGTAAAATTTTTGAAAGAATTCGCCCATGAACTAGACGATTCGGTTTGTCTACAGAGGATTTTGCTTTTCTCGCTGAAATTACCGAAAAGTTAAATTTCCTTGACTTGTAGCCACAAGGGAAGGATAAAGATATTGGAGGAAAATTTTCAGATGTTACTTCATTCTCGAGAAAGCTGGAAGTGTGTGGGTGGAGGAGATATCGTCTAAGACAGCAATTCTAAAACTGCGGGCACGCCACCAAGGGCGGTGGATAAATTTACGTGGGGAGCTCTTATCTTTTTCAATATTATTATATACAATTTATTGTGATTATAAACAATAATTCCAATAATATTTCTTATTTTTGAAGTGAAACTTTTTTGCGCTCGAGAGTGAATGAGAAAATTGCCCAGTTTTGCGTAACAGTGAAAAAGCGAACGGAAGTACTCTTCCCCCCATCCCCCGAATCGTCACCTCGTAAAGAGAGAGCCAGAGAAGGGAAAGGGGAACACCGCGTGACTTGCGTCATATAGGTGAAAAAGTTGGATAATTGCCCACGTGTCCGGATGGTCAACTTGCCCACCTTCTGATTAGAGGTTCTTTTCCCCAGACCCGGGAACATTATCAGCGGTCGTATCAGCTGCAGTGTGAGCATTACGGTGTAGACAAAATAGCTCTCGCAGCAAAAGCGTGCCTTTTTGAAATTTTCTTTAGATTGTTAGCTGTGTTTGGTGGCTAATTTATTTCTTTAATTTTCATTTGCACTGAATTACTATTAATTCTAGTCAGAATGCCTAAATCAAATGCACAAAGAGGAAAAGAGTTTCGTGAAAGAAAAAAAAAGTTTGTGTGTGTACTTATGTGCGCACGTAAGAAGCTATACTTCTTTGGCGTAACAAGATTAAAATATTTAGCAGGGCAAGCTGGGCCAAGGACAAAAGGCGGTCACGAGCAGAGTTGAACGATATACTAACCTTCAGTCAATCGGACCAGCCAAACCTGAGAGAATCACGATTTAAATCAATTTAAACACCCCCGCTCAGGAACAATAGGACCAATAATATAAGGAGGGGGTCGAAGGCGGGAATGATATGTCCTGTTCTGCATATTTCTAATCAAAGTATTTTTGTATCCGTTCCTACGAAACACAAAGCAAAGGTTCACTGACGCGGGTGTATAGCTCAGTGGTAGAGCATTCGACTGCAGATCGAGAGGTCCCCTTCTTCAGGGAAGTGAAGAGAAATAGTATTTTTCTGAGAATTTCGAAGGCGGGAATGATTTGTCCCGTTCTGTATATTTCTTGACAAAGGAGTCTCGCATCCGTGACGGTGTGGGTCACATCCGTGACGGGGTGCGCGCGCATTGTAAAAATTTACCCTCATCCTATTTCTCTAACGCCCCAAAAGAAAAACTAGCAGCAAGTCCAGTCGAAAAAGTAACAAAAAAACCCCAGAAAAATAATGCAAATTCATCCAGTGCTACTGCTAAATCTTGATCAGCGTACATAGAGAATAAATATCAAGCACTAAAAAAAAACATTGCAAAATACTCTCTTAATGCCGAGTTTAATGGATGGGAATGCTACTGAGACTTTTCTTATGACGGCACAGATTAATACGGACTTTGTGAACCACCCTGTGCCGTCAACTACAGAACCCTCAACAAGTCTAGTGCGTGTTGCAACTGATGCACGTGAATCGATAATAAATTCTATCTTACGTTACAAAGACTATGATTTCCATAAAAATGCGGTAGCCGAGTGGTATAGGTATGGCATCGTGGCTTGCCTTGTCACGAGTTCGATCCCAGTACCACTAAATACCCGCCGTGTAGGGCAGCGATGTACGTTAAATCTGTCGAGAGCTGAAACGTCCTCCCGTTGGTGTGGTGCGGTAGTTAGTAGAGGGGGTGCCAGCTCAGGTGTCGTCCACGTCACTTGACCATGGTCCAAAATTACGTGGTCCGTCGCCAAAAGCCCTCGTGTAGCTGAACAGTGCGAAGTTAATATTCAATCAATCAATCCATAAAAATGCGTGGCCACGGTAGCCTAGTGGTCAAAGTATCAGATCGTGGCTGGCGTGTCATGAGTTTGAGCCGAGTACCACTTAAGACCACCGTGTAGGGAAGCGATGCACGTTAAATCTGTTGAGAGCTCAAACGTTCTCCCGTTGGTGTGGTAGTTAGGAGGGGGGGGGGAGTGCCAGCTCAGGTGACGTTCTCGTCACTTAACCATGGTTCAAAATTACTAAGTCCGTCACCAAAAGCCATCGTGTAGCTAAACAGTGCGCCGTTAATATTCACTCACCTATAAAGATGCTCACAAAGATTTTCAAAAGCTATTCGTTGATAATCCTTTCGGTCACGGGTGTTCGATTTGTGATAGTTTATGGTTTAGAGATGATTTGAGAACGCGCCTGTTGCTGAGCTGAAAAATATTTTACTGGAAATTAATTTAGAAGACACTAAATAATGTTACAATTGCCGACAAAGTTTAAGTATCACTCACCCATAAAAATGATAATAGTTTTGTATACCCAGAAATTCCAGCATATCTTCCTACTTTGGATTTAGTATCAGAAAGACTCAATTTGCTACGAATACTTTTCATGCAAATTAGGTGATTGAGACATGTACACTATCAGTTAGGAATATTAGAGCAAATAATCAATGTTCAAACGTCTCCAAAGAAGTTTCAGTTCTATCGCGTTTCGTTACACGCACCATTTTTTTTTATATGAAAATTTCGTTTTCCCTAATAAGAAAGGCATAAATTTTGTGTTTTGTACATTTTTCATTCTGCTAAACGTATTTTGATTTACTTTTTTTTAATAGAACTTTCAATATTTTTTTCAGAAAAACGTTTGTATTTTTTTTTGGCATTGATACAATAGCCTTATCAGAACCTTTTCTCATACTTTGCCTAAATAGCTTTGGTCATTGTATAGAACAGGTATTTTAAACAATGCCTAAGTAAAGTATGTAATAAATGTCATACTTTGCCTAAAAACGTCCAGCACTACATACAATGCCTAGGTATTCTACAGAATACCGGCGTTTCATACTTTGTCGGTAACACATAAAAGGCAGATTATTTTTCTGATGACATTTTTGTATTCTTAGAAATGAACGGTTGTATGAGGAAATAATTTAATTTAAAATTATTTTACAGTTTGTTTCAATTAAAAAATTAGAAAGAAAAAGCAACATAATACTTATCCTATTACTTAAAAGTAACATATGCAAAATTTAATACTTATCTTGATAATTTGTACGGTTTTTAATTAAGTTGCTATTATAGCTTTAGCTTCAAGGTATATTATTATTGCTCATTACTCAAGGTACATTATTATTGCATTCAAGGCTGTGTTATTGTATGGGGGAGGGAGGTGCAATGAAAATTGAGCATCACTGCAGTAATCCTTTTGGGAAAAGGCGAAACACTCGGGCACCTCAAGATTCTGTAAGGGACATCAGTCGACTAAAAGATCGCATATTTTTTTTACAAACGACACATTTGCAAGGCAAGGAGAGGGGTATTGGGAATGAACTTAGTAATTCTGAATTTCGATCAAGTGACGAGGATGACACCTAAGCCACTCTTCAAACTCCCCCACTACGTCTACGTAAGGGCTTTGAGCTTCTACAGATCCTCTGCACGGTGGGTCTTCAGTGGTATCAAAATTCGAACCTGAGACAAGGCTGGCCACGGATCCGTGATCCTCACTCGGCTGCTGTGATACAGAGGTCCGTAGCTAATAGCCTTCACGTTGCTTCATAGAGCGAACCATTTATTAAAAATCCTTAAGCCTTTGATGAACCCTTTCTATCATTATTGAAAAGATACTATATTTCAAAGAGCAAAATGCATTTTATGACTCTGTAAGCATTTCTTAAAACTTTCGATTCTTTTGTTGAGAATTATATTGAAGCAAAGCGGCTGTATTTCTATGGTATATAAATTACACTTGTGTTTCATCATCAGAATCCACATGAAGCATGGAAATATTTTTCGGTATCTATAGAAATCAATTGGCTTCTCGTGAAGATTTCATTCGTGGAAACCTTCAAATGTCTTGAAAATCTCTTTCCCGACCTCTTCTCTCATTGGAAGACATTTGTTATCGCGAAAATGAGATGAACAAAAAGAAATAATATTAAATGTTTTACGAATAAAACTGACCCCTCAGATTTTTTTCCGCACAGGACAGGGGTCGGCAACTCGCGTCTCCTTGCTGCGACTTTTGACTCTATGAAGAGTTATAAATGCTAAAATTATTATTTTCCTTTCTCTTTTTAATTGGTAGGGTGTAACCTTCCTAAAACGTTATAATCTCGTCTCAAAGGATCGCGGAAGTTGCATCTGAAATTAAATAAGAAGGGGCTTCATTCACCCTTAATTTATCCAAGAATCGAAGTCGCCTTGAATGTCTCTTTGTCGCCTCTACTCGAGAGGACACGTGTTTTTTGTGACGTGACTTCTCCCTTCGCAATACATTTTTGCGCTCGCACCTTTCCCATGCTTCAGCGAGCATTTAGGAATATTTTATCTCGATGGCGAAAGCGCGGCGGCGAAGGTCACGAAAAACAGAAGGTTTCGCGCTCGGGGTGCGCGTGAAATGACTTGAAGCGTCGATTGAGGTAAGTGCCGTTTTGCGGCCAACCACATTCCAATTATTTTAAATTTATTTGCATGTCTTAGAATGCGTTTATCTTATATTTCACTTTTCTTGTCTTGTGTATATTTATATCTTGATAGCCATTAATGTATTTCATATCACAAAAAAATTCTAAAGGATAGGTGCGATTATATTACACCCTATTCTTATTACCTTACGCGTGTTTTAATTCCTGAACATTGTTATTAACAATCAGTACGAACTGAAGAAAAAGCTGAGGTATGGAAACAACCTTTATGCAAGATAACAAAAAATGCAATAGATGCAAAATTAAACATAATAAATTGGAGAGATATTTCATAAATTAACTTTCGAGGAAGGATTTCTGTTTAGGTTTCGCATCTTTTTAAGCTTAATAAAAATGACATTAAACTCGGATAGGAGAGTTGAAAAATAATCCGACCGTATTATGTTCACTCTCGATTTAATTCAAGAAATTAAAATAAATTTTGATAAAAATATTTTTTAAAATATTCAGCTGTGAAGTGAAGTTTCCAGGTTTAGATTGATAATGATTATCGAAGCATCCTTCAGTGCGATGCCAAACGAAGGTTTTGTCCTCCGCTCTGACCTCAGTATCGTGTTTTTAATTCACCTGTCTTTTGTTACACAACTGCAAATAAATTTAAAATACAGCCCCATATTCATAAATCTTACAGATGCTATGTTAATAAGATTGGCTTTAACGCTCTTAGATTTTAGAAACACTTCCTCATTTTTTGATGTATAAAATTCTATGACCCACAATTTTCTATCTGAACCGAAAACCGAGTTATGTTCATGTTATTTCGCCCTCTGTATTGGAGAATGAGTTGCGTTCTATCGAAAACATTAGTCAAGCTACTGTAATGACGGAGAGTTCAAATAGAAATTAAGAACAGCTTCTGTGTGTTCCGACTGCTTTAAAATATTTTGCTCTGGAGGGGGGAATTAAAATCCAGCTTTTAAATTTCGAGGAAGTGTCCAGTGAAAATTGCTCACATTTGAACTCGGTATCTTTTGCAGTGAGTAATAATAATAATAAAAAAGTAGAGATATGTTTTTAGGAATTAGATTTTTCAGAGCAAAGAGCATATGATTTTCCATCTCTAGACATAGAAGCTATTCTTATAAGGAAGTATGAATATTTTCACATATAAACAGTAAGATTAATGAAACTCAAAAGTTCTTTGATTTTGTAGAAACATATTTCTCAAAAGAGATCGTTATTTCATAGCTGGAAATTTCTTTAGTTTGTTACTTGTAATAGCAATAATTCTTTCCTTTTTTGATGCCCATGTGCTTCTTATATATCTTGTGAAAACTTCCCAAAATTATTTGATTAGTTTAAGGGGACATGGTACGATTTACGCAAAATTTTTTAATTTAAGGATTTTTAAAATATTTTTGGTTGCCTCCTATGTATGTATACTATGTTAAACAGATTTTGTGCTCAAAATTTCATAAAAAGCTAGCCATGTAATTTTTTAAGGAAAAAACTTGAAACTTTTGAAGTGATTTTAAAATGCTACTCCTCCTACAAAAATTGACATACACGCATGAAATTTGATTTACAAGTACGTCCAACTATGTATAATAAAAGTTGGTATGGGTTTTGTGTTAACGTGATTGGTATTCTCACAATACTTCTTTTTATGAATGTTTATTGAAAATTCCTTAGAAAATGGATAAATTCTGAGTTTAATTATTTTAAAAAAAAATAAATATTGCTTTGATTCAAAAATGCATACCAACTTTTGTTACATGTACTATTGAGAATAGGTAAAAAAAATTTCAAAGCATTAGGCGCAATAGAAAAAAAGCCTTAGCATTTTAAATGAAGACAAAATAGTTATTTTATCTTTCTGAGATACGGCAGTTTTTTTTAAAGTTTTGATTTGCCTTAGGGATGTGAATAAAAACGAACGTAAAAGCTATCATAATTCTGCGTTTTTTAAGTTTAGAGCTTTCAAATTTTATGAGGCTATAGAGAGAGAAAAGTATATAAAGAGAAATTTAGGCTAAAAAAATTAAATTTTTTTTTTGACCGATTTTGGTCAATTGAATCGTACTGTGTCCCCTTAAAAATGTAAAGTGAGTTAGCTGTTTTTTGTGAAATTTTTGTATGTTACGTTACAGAGTTATTTAATAAAGTGAAACTGAAATTAAAATAATTTTAACACAGCAACAGAAACATTTAAGACATATTTCTAATTAACTTGTCAACTTCAAGAATCTACAAATTTATTCAATTTATGGGCTCTTTTTTTGAAATTAATTTTTTTTCTTATAAAGAATTGCTACGCACTCCTAAAGAAAATAATTATATTCACAGAAATAAAAATTCTTCTCAAGCGTAGAGCTGTAGAGAATAAGCTTTGCTAAAGTTTCAGTGAATAAAATTATGAATTGAAATTTCCTGGCCTAGTTTAGAAGAGAATACACAAGTTGGTATTGAAAGTATAAAAGATTCCATAAAAATAGATGGCCTTCTTGATTAGTGTACATTATTGAACCAGGCAATTCAAATCCACACAAAGGGTAAATTATAGATCAAGCTTTGCAGCACTACCTATAGAAGAGAAGTAAAAAGCAATTTTTAGGTATTTAAAAAGAATAACAGTTCGTGTAGCAATATTTCTTTTGAGTTCCTCGATGTCTTTTTCCTGGGACCTGTTCCAATTGAATTTTTTTTCAATTAGGGCAGGTTTGGTCTAAAGAAAGGGACAGATTTCAATACCGACTGCTAAATAACATGTACTAAATGTTAAAATTAATTTTGAACTTTCTTGCAAATTTTATGCTGTAATTAAAAATGGACCATATCTGAAAAAAGTGTTAAAAGTACAACTGAATAAATCAAGTTTACTATTAAGACTAAAATAAACATCAAAAATATGTCCTGGGTTAGACAGAAAAAAACGTGGTTAGCCTATATATATAATTACATATGTAATCGTGGAATGAACCAGCAAAAGGGAATGAAATTAAGAATTCTTTGAATTATTCAGAAGAATTCATTCTTCTTTTGACTCTCAATCTCCCCTGAAAACACACTCCCTGCGTTTTTATTCAATAATTATTGTTCTTTATAATTCTAATTTGACATATATCATATACACAGTGCGGCAAATAAGTTTTAAGACTCTTCCCAGAGCTCAAGCTGTAATGGTGCCATGAGTGCAAATGCGCATGCGTTATAATGTCCATGGTCTGCTAACACACTGTGAACGAGTTGATCGCATTTGGTTAAGTAGCTGAGAGGTGACGAGCGTTCATTGCAGAAGTGAATTTTTTTTCATGGTGATTTTTTAAGATGGAAAAAGAGCTGTAATTACATTTTACGCAAAACTTGGTAAAAGTGCTTCAGAAACATACCAACTCATGAACCAAGTTTACGGTGACTGTTGTTTAAGTAGATGAAACGTTTTTGTGTGGCAAAAACATTTTTTGGATGAAAGTGATGCGGTAGAAGATGACCAGCGAAGTGAAAGACCAATTTCATCTAGAACACCTGAAATTATTGAGAAAGTACAAAATTTCGTGGTAAACAATCGCTGTGCGTCATTAAGAATGATGGCAGACTCTTTAAACAGCAACAAAGAAACTATTCGAACCATCCTGCATGAAAATTTGGTCAAAACAAAAGTGTGGGCTAAATTTGTTCCACACACTTTATCCCCTGTACAAAAAGCAATGAGAAGAGCACATTGCAGAAGCACATCATTTCAGCCATGGAAAATAATTCAAACTTCTAGTCCATTGTTACATGTGATGAAACCTGATGTTTCCAATATGACCCTGAAACAAAACGACAAAGTGCAGTATGGAAGTCAGAAAATTCATCGTAAGCCGAAAAAAACAAGGAAAATTCCACCCCAAATCAAAACAATGCTTATTACATTCTTCGATTCTAGGGGAGAATAATAAATTCCACAAATAATTTATTCCAACTGGACAAACAATTACAGTTCAGTACTACTTAGCTGTTTTAAAGCTTTTGATGGTCAGAATTCGTCGCATTCTTCCAGAATATCGGACTGAAAACAGTTGGTGTTTGTTACACGAAAATGCATCCAGTCACACCTCCCTTGTTCATCGATTTTTGGCAAAAAATAATGTTTGTGTGTTGAACCATCCACCATATTCACCTAATTTAGCACCCTGTGACTACTCCTTGTTCTCAAAACTTAAAGTAATATTAAAAGGGTGTTATTTTGAGGATATTTCAACCTTACAAGTAGCTTCGACGCATATTTTGCAGGTCATTCCACAAAGTGATTTACAACAGGCGTTCGATTCCTTAATAAATCGCTATAACAAGTGCATTGTAGTCGGAGGGTCCTATTTTGAATAAAAAACCAAAACAGGAATTAATTACTTATTTATATATCGTTTTGTGGACACAAAACTTATTTGCCGCAATGTGTATGTATTAGTTTCTAATGGTTAAAGTAGGCTTCGGCCAACAGTGACTTGCGAGCCGCCTGTGACTCTTTGAATAAACGGTGTTGAAAATAACTACATCTACTAAAAATTGTTTTCTTTTCTCCTTTACAATTATCTGTTCAAAAGATTTACCTTATTTGTTTCGAACATTAAACAGTTTGTGAGAGGCTTGCACCTCTCTCTCGGGCACCTAGATGTGTGGGAGGTAGGGAAGAAACACTCGACATGATCCAATTAATCTATTTATTTACCACACATAGAACAGACACGATTTCAACTAATAATAGTAAGAGAATGCTTCAATGCTAACCGCGAAAGTGGAACAACGACGGTAAAACGCGAACAATTAGGAGACTATCAAACTTGATCCTTACTTTAATTAAGTATCTAATCTACCATCCGATTTAATCTAATATCAATTCAATCTTATTGAGCAATCGTCACTTTAAAGTTTCCTCCTAATAAGTCTCAAATCACAATAATTCTAATATTATACCTTCAGTAGCAATCTCACCTGACTCGAGTATATCTTCTCTCCTTTCAAGCTGTAAAACCTCGACTATTCATTTAAATATCACGATTCTCTTCCAAAGGGTTGGTTATGAATAACGCGAATTAATAACTCAAAGATTTCCCAAGAGGATTAGTTGAAGGAACGCGTATAGATCCGTCACAAATTGACTGGCTTATGTATTAAAATGTTCTCCATTGACAAAGTATATTGAGAATCAGTGAAAATATTCTAATGCAGTAAAAGACTAATTTATTGGTAGAAATGCTGCAACCGTTTGCTTATTTGCGAGCTCTTGAACAGGAGGCAGAGATAAATGTAAACTTCCAACAGAAATGACAAACATCCCATTCCGCATGACTTTTATACACAGGAATTTTAATTATTACTGTAAAACATGAAATTTTTGAATTTAGCTCTAATGGTATTCGCATGAACATTTTTTCGCGACGCTTGGAATCTTCATTTGACATTGGTTGTCCTTGTATTAAGCCGCATAAATATAAAAAAATCTTCATATTTTGAAAGAAATGGAAAATGCTACTTCGCTTAAATTTTTATTTCAGTGTGAACGAAAATGTTAATGGAAGTGCGACTGTTACCGGAGGCTCCCATCCTGCGCATGCGTAAATGGATACCTTAGTTCAGTGTTTCTCAAAGTGTGGGGCGCGAGCATATCGAAAATAAAAGATTAAAAAAAAATTAATTTACTGCAATGAAGTAAGAAAATACTTTCTGACACAATAAAAAATACACATTTACACTGATAGAATTTATTAGTATTACTTCATCAAACATAAAAGCTTTAATTTCGATACATTCATTAGCTATCTGATCCTATAAATAAATAAAAAACATCACATTTTGTTTGATTTGCTGTAATCCCACGATGAGAGATTTTTTTTTACTCGAAAATACTATTTCAGAGAAAAGACAAAATCCAGACCCAGAGAAACATTCTAGGAAGATAAAAAATTCATCTGTTTGACCTTCGAATTTACTGGTATGGTTAGTTCGTTCCTTTTTTATGTCTTTATTTTTTATTTAGGGAAGTTGTAAATTATGTGCCTATATATACGAAAGAGTTATATGACATTTCGAAAAGCACTTAGAAGGATTATTTGGCCAATATTTGTTTTTATGAGTATTCTGAAACATATAAAGCATGATGAAAAACGATTTATATAATTCCTTTTTAGAACTAACATTCATAGTTTTACATTGATTAAACATTTAACCCGGGAGCGTTCACGCGGGGTACAAAATACAAAAATTTGAGCAAATTATGACAGTTTTGCTTGCAGATATCATTCCTGTAACGTTCGTGAAAAGTTTCTGTGATTTGTGTCCTTTATTAAGGTCGCGTATCTTAGAAACATTTTAATTCGGTTCTATTGGAATTTTTGTCAAATTATCAATGAAAAAAGGTAGAAAGTAAGTAAGTATACTTTATCTTCGTTAAATTATTCATTGGAATTGTGATGTTTATTGTGTACAATAAAAATAATTGTAAAAAAATCTTCGGGGTGACGGAGTCACCCCGCGCGACTATTACCATTAGTATCGAATGCGCGTCTGCTCCCGAGTTAAAACATTTTGAAGTCTTCTCGTTTTAAATATTAAAAATAACATATTTATATTCTTTATCGGAATTTAAATTTCTTTTTCATTATTTAACATTAATAATAAATGCTAATTTGTGAGGATTACAATTGCAGTTCGTTTAAATCTATTTATAATATGAGTATTTATTTAAAAAAATCATTTTACATTTTTGTATTCATTGCCGTGCTCTCGGTTTTATTCTCCTTACAATTCAGCACGTGTCGATTGGGTGGCGTAGTTGGTTTGTCGCTGGTTATCTGCACCTAAGGTTGCGGGTTCGGCCCCAGTCCATGTCGGTGGATTTTCATGGTGCAGAAAATGGACAGCAGTCATGAGCGGCCATGTCGTATGATTATTCGGCATGTAAAAAATCTCTAGAAGTACCCATTTGGCTTGGCAGCCAAAATTCTTTAAAAAAAAATTCTAAAGTTCAATTTTGCATCGACAGAGCTCAGGTGCCTCACTCTGAGGAGGAAACTGGGCATCAAAATTACTTGCGGCAATTGGTATCGCCTATTATACGGCACCGCACTAAAATGTGATGCCAGCTCCTGGGGAATAAGCTAGGTCTGCAAAGGTAAAAAATACCAACGTTTGAAATGACACGTTTTGCGCAGACGTCGGATAGTTTGCCCAGACTCACGCAGACGTTCGCGAGAATGCTAATTGTGACGGTTATGATAGAGAGCAACATAAACTAAACTATTTTTCTAATGACGTTTAAACTTTTAGAAATGGATGATGGAAGAAATAAATCTTTAAGTAAATATCATTTTGCAGTCTGTTCCAATTTAAAAATTATAGATACGAAAAATAACATATGTATCGTATTACTTAAAAATAATTTGTTTAAAATATATATTACTTAAAGGTAACAAATACAAAATTTAATACTTTCTTATGAATTTGTACAGTTTATAATTAAGATCGTATGTTAGCTTTAGCGACAAAGCGCATTATTATTGTATAAGGGGGGGGGCGATAAAAATTACGATTGAAAATTGGGGCGCCAGTAGTGAAAGTTTGAGAAGCACTGCCTTAGTTCTCTTGTTTGTGTGTCTCTTGTAATTTGGTTCTTTTCTCCAAGAGTTTGACGACCACTGGGTGACAGCACAATTTGTTGTTTTGCCTTTTTTTTTTTTTTGCAAAATCAAGTTCTCTACAATCTATTAAATACCTTGCTACAAAATCTTTTCCAATTAAAACATTTTCCCCCTTCATAAATATGTATGCATGGTTCAAAAATAAATTTGCCTTAAATTTCGTTATTATCAATATTACGTGTTAATGAGGACGATGTTAAGAGGAGATGTCGTCCATCAAGATGAGAAAAGTGGAGATACGTTCAGAACCACGATTTTGAAAAAAGCCAGGGATAAAGAAATAAATACATTTGATATATATATATATATTTATTTAAAACTGAATCAGAATATACGATAAAATTGTTTTAAGAATATGATGACTATGTTCACAATAATACTGAAAATTTATTTTGAGAACAGTTTTTTTAAATACGATTTGATAAGTAAATTAAGATATATGAACTCAGATTGAGCATTTTTCAAACTCATTGACAGTTTTTTAACATCCAAGTAACACGGTGCTTGTCATTTTGAACATCGGTCCAAAGACGAAGCTACACCTGGAATTCTGCAGGAAGGAAACGAGATGGATTGCTGCTTTTACCAGTGTTTTTAAAAAACCATTAAAAGAAAGGTTTCTATGCAATAGGATCTCGTCAGCCCATATAGGAAAAGTAGGATCCTTTGAGACTGCAAGATGGTTAACACTTCCTTGACACACTGCGCGGGATTAAAAAAAAAAGTGAAGGCCTCTTCCTCATGGTCAAATATTTGGGTTCAACTTACCCGAAAGCTGACAGGAGCGATAATCTGAAAGAGATGAAGCATCCTCTTTGAAACAAAAATGAGCGGCGTTCATGAAATGTTCATTTCACAGCTGTTCCTCCGATAGTGCGATCTCTTTTCTACCCTCTCACCACCCACTAAAAATATTAAATAATTTAGAAATGACAGTAGTCTTACGGATTAACTCCAGATTAGTATGTAAATGACAGTAAATAATATCATAAAGAATTGCAGAACTGTAGAGCATTATGACGTGAAAAATAAGCAAGTTAAATGGAATCAAGTCTATTGACACGTTTTAAAAAGTGTAATGAAGGAATTTAGTGCACGATTCAAAAATATATAATTTTTTTTTTGTTCCACGTACTTGTAGTTTCCTATCCTTTTTTAAAATTACAATAGAATTCTTTGAATGTAAAATGGTATTAGAGAAAGTATATGTAATTAGGAAAACTCTTAGCATTTATTAAATTATTTTGCAAAGAAGTTATTCTTCTAAATTCAAATCCTTAAAACCAAAATGTTTGAGCCAAAGCAACAGTTCCACTTGATAAGACGTATAAACAAGTAGGGAGCTAAATTCTCCGTTTCTCCGAACAGAATCGTCACGATGCTGAAGAGAAACGACTTGGTGCGGATTTTCTTTCTCGCCAGTAGCCTGTCTTGGAGAGCCACGGTTTTGGCGGACCATCTCACCACCTACCCAGAGGCTTTGATGTCCACCGAAACTTCCCTGGTCAGTTCTTTTTTTTTCTTTTTCGCTAAAAATAAAGATTTTTTGCTTTTATATTGGGGAGATTGACCCTCCATGGATGTAACATTACCAAGTTGTTCCTCAGTCGAGTCAAAAAAATCAGTAGCAGTAGAATTCTTTGAAAAACCAATCCTAATCCCATCCCTGATTCCATCCAATCATATCCTCACATTAGCAGCAAAGGTGTATAAAATTTTTGAAATGAACCATTAACATGTGATCGATATGTCCCAACCATTTTCTAACAAGCAATTTTTTTCAGAATATTTATTTTATTATTATTTACTCATGTCAACAATTCTGTATGGCATTTGCAAAAATCTAATATTTCTGGTACATTTTAAACTATTCAGATGTTTGAAAGCTCTCGTGTTTGTGCCATGTTGCTCTTTTTCCAGGTGGTAGGAGGAAATGGCACCTTGCCGTCCTTCGTATCGGGCGTGCTGAGTGCTTTCACGGTGACCGCAGTGTCCGAAATCGGGGACAAGACTTTTTTTATTGCCTTGGTACTCGCTCTCGCCCACTCACCGGCTGTCGTGTATGGAGGCGCCCTCTCCGCCCTGGCGCTCATGACGGTCCTATCGGGTAACCCAACTTTCTTTCTCTTATTACAATATTTTATTTCATTTATTTACCTTACTTTGTGAGATTTAATTACATTATGAAATATTATATTCAGCATCATCATTCACAGTAATATCACACAGTCAACATTTATTCAACATATCAAAGCTACTCATTTATTTAACTCAAAGTGCCCCCCCCCCCACTTCGTTGGCGTGGTAAGTTACTTTGGAGAGGAGGAATGCCAGCTCAGGTGTCGTCCTCGTCACTTGACTGAGATTCAAAATGACGAGGTCCTTCACCAGTAGTCCTCATGTTACCGTATAGTGGGACATTAATACAACCCTCACTCACCCATTAACCTAAATATCAAGATTCGATCATATTTTTATTACCGACGATGCAAATAAGATTTTTATAACATTAATAGTTCATAGTTTGTAAACTTCCTCTCATTTCATGAAAAAATTCAATTAATAACTTCATCTTTTAGTTAGCATGTCTTCATAGATGAAAGAAATAAGCGTTGCATTGCTTAGAATATTTACACGGGACGACTGAAAAAGTCAGATTGAAAAGTTCAAAGAGAATTCAAAACATCCAATTTAAAAATATTGCAGTCCAGGAAATATTTTCCTGGAACAATTAGTTATCTAAATTTGCTTCTGTAGAATTTATTATGTTAATTTTACTGGCGAATAAACACTTTAAGTAAATTCTGATTTATTATGTAGCAATTACTTTTAAAAGTTAATCAGGCTGTTAAAAACAAATATAAAATTACAGTCAAAAAAATATCACTCATTACAGGTAACATGTGTCAACATATAAATTTCTCCTGTTTTTAATACAATAGAAAAATATCCCATTAAATTACGCGGAAATATATAATACAATAATAGAAAAGCAATAATTAGGATTACATATACTGGAAAATGTCCTTCAGGACAAAAAATACAGAGTACTGACTGCGTCTAGCGAAATTTCTGAAAACTGGTAAATGTTGCCATGCATGTGAACCAAAGATGAAGGCTCTAGAACCCGGTGTGCAAGTGGGCTCCTCACCGATGTTGCTGCGACAGCCTATTTGTTGTACAACAGGAATACAATAGAAATTCCCGATGACCTGTACCGCGGCCCGCCCCCCCCAGCCAGTAAGGTGGATATGACCCTCGTCTTGTAACCGAGGGGATTCAAGTTCGAATCCCGAGTAAGACATGGATGTATTTTCTTCGGGAAAAGAAGTCGGACTTTCGTCTGTAATGGATTCCCGTCTCGAATGGAAAGCAGCGCACCCCTTCTATTATATGCTGGGATCATCATTTGTATTAAAATGTCTTTATTCTTCTGTTTGTTTTGTATGTTTCTGTTCTTCCACTTGTATTTCATATGTATCCCAGGATAAAACACACGACAACAACCAGTACAGAAACATCCCAGAGAGGGGTGGAATATTAACCTGAGAACCGGAAATAGCAATGTCGAGTGAGCCATTTCATTCGACGGATGACATTTTATGCCCTTTTTGTGTTGCTCTTTCTATTACAGGCCTCAGAGTTGATAATTTAATTGGACAATGCTTCACTCTCTCCGACTATTTATTCTCAACCTCTAAGGCTATTATCATACACTTTCCAACTCATTGAATCCTAAAATATTAGAGATCTAATGAGGATTCATTTTCAAATGTTGAAATATCTCGCTGATCTAACGTGAGTAACTCGAAAATGTTTGGCAAAAAATCTCGTAGAGATATATGTACTAAACGAATGCTGTCCAAAATATAAACGAAGCGAATTATTCCTAATTATCCAAACGAAATGAGTGTCTTCTTTCCTAGTCCGTTAAACAGTCCACAACATCAATGACACAATTTAAATATAGTAATGTTTAATGAGACACGAACTTGACGTGATG
>BMAV01005614.1:0-30239 GCA_019973955.1 Trichonephila inaurata madagascariensis | reverse complement strand
TCGTACTTTTCTTATTGGTGCTGTGTGAATCACGAACAAAATTTTAGTTCTATTTAATCCACTCGCGCCAGATTCTTCACAATCTCCCTGAAAGAGAATTCTGAGTGCATTTCCTTATCCGATGGGAAAATTTAAACAGAAAAAAAAAGAAGTAATAAATTATTTCGTTTGACACTGTGGCAACGCTAATTTTTGTACTGTTTTGTTTTTATTCAAGCAATTGCTGTATGTAACGTTATCGTTCAATTTTATATTTGTTGTTCTTATTGTTACATTTGTTGTTCTAATAGTAGTCCAATATTACGTGGTTTGTTAATAAAATAGTGAAGAAATTTTGCTATGTCTGTTTGGCAATTGAACAACATGGACCAGTATTAACGAAATATGTAGCAAAAACTTCCATTTTTTACTATCAATATTATTTACTTTCATCCTTATTATACTTCATAAAACACTGCTATTGGAGCACAACCAAAAAAAATTTTTTTCTCAACTCTTTTAGAAACAAGGCCCGATTACATCATACAGTACAAATTTATCAATTATTTTCTACTTTAGAATTGACAATCAGAACATTGAGTTAAGTCGTAGTGAAACCAATAATTTGCAAAGCAACATAAAATAAATCATGATCCATAAAAATTTATGCAAGAAATGAAGTGATTAGATAATTTTCTGAAAGAAAAAACTAAAGTTTTGAGATCCGTATATTAAAATTAAAAAGAAAAATGCTTATTCCAGGAACGCTTTTTCAGAAGTTTCGCAAGAAATCGAGAAAACAATTTATTTGATATTTTTTCCTATAAAGATTGTTTGCATATTTAACATAATGCATTTGTTTCATACTGCTATTTAGAGCTCAATGGAGCAAGAACAATTTATTGATTCAAGAAAAGGAAACTTAAAAGAAGTACTTTTGTATGACGTTACTGTATCAATTCTTTGTATTGTGCTCTTTAAAAGAAATAGTTACATAAAAATAAGAATTTGATTTTGTATTGTTAAGCCTTAAATTATTCGTTGTTATAATGACAGTAAAAGATTTCCCTGAAATTTTTTCTGTTGTGTTAAATGATCTTATTTATATGTTAATTTCATTAAAATATTATTTTTTTAAATAGTAATATCACCACAAGAATCGTTTTTATAGTAAAAATTCCTTAAGTGGTAAGATGAGAACGATATTATTTTCGAAACCATCAGAATAAATTTTGTCTAATACACATTATTGTATATAAAACCCAGCCCCAAACGAAATTTTGTATTTTAGTAGGTAGATCAATAGCTTTTATTCGAAAAGAATTCTTACTTTTCGAACGGTATGACGGAATTTTTTTATTTGTTCGTAACTAACGTTACTAATATTTAAAAAGGCAGGAACTGTTAATATTTGATTAAAATTAATATCGAGAACATTCGTAAAGAAATTAAGAATAATTGCTCCTTTTTAAAACCAAGAATCTTGATAAGAATTTTCATATGTAACCCTAATTCTTTTACAAAAATGAATTCATTTTTTTTTGAGTGAAACTGAGTGGTTTGGATAGAAAAACAAAATATCAACTACTCAAATAAATCCGTCTTATTTAAATGCGTTTCACACAAGAACGAATTGAATTTATTTGAATCACACAATCGAATTTATTACTTGTCGTAATGGTGTATGCAGACCTTTTGTTTAGGAGGGGGTCAAAATTAAAAAATGTATGAAAAAGTGCGAGGGGTAATTTCTATGGTAAAAATTAAAAATTTGTTGTTGTATTGGGGGGGTTGAGATTTCCCCCTTAAGTACCCCAAAGGGGGGGTTACAAAACAATTATATTGATAGAATCTGATTGTTTTGCCAAATTATATAAAAAACCAGCGTACATGTAAGACGGTGTAGGCTTACGTGATCGCGATCGACCGGTGGACTACCTGAAATTTGGGGGGACCGCCGAAGGTTTGCGTAGGTATTATTACTGAAATATTCAAGATTGGTGACAGTACCAGACAATTTTTAGTCTACAGGTAATTCGAGAACTAATTTTGATGAAAATGTTTTTTTTTGGCGATGGTCTAGGGGCGAATGTCTACCCTTTCAATCCTACCCCAATACGCAGCCAAACTTTTTTTTTTTTTTTTGTAGATTTCAGGAAAAAGAACGAAGAAATAAATTATTGAATAAAAAATTGTAATTAAAAAAAATTTTTTTTTTTTTTGTATATAGATAGAAAAAGTCGGGGAAAAAAAATATTGCTATAGAAGAGGGCCTGGACCCGTGGAGCCTCCCCTCCCCTTTGTGTGAGCCTCTGATACTGGGTGGACCACAACATCTTGAAAAAATTAGAAGCAGCCCGCCCCCTGGGAAAGTCTGCCCACCCCTGATGTAAGATGTTACACACGAACTATTAATTTTTTTTAAGTATAATAAGCGGAATCTTTTGGACTAAAAGTCTCTGATCTTTAAATTGTTGAATTGTGATAATTGTTGTTTTTGGAAAAAAGTTCCCAGTTAAAAGTAATTCTGTCAACATAAATCAAACAAGACTTTTCAGTATATTTACCTAGAAAATTTGCAAATAAATCCATTTTTCTCAGAAATGTAGTTGGAATCTTATACCTTTACATATTCGATATAATTTCGAAGGCCTTCAACTTTTTTTAAAGCATGAATGGTGTTTATAGGAGACATTAAAGACTGGCGCAAATATGACATGTTGTAATTATATATTATTTTTAAAAAAGAGGAGGAAATAAACGTAAGCATTTTAATGGTATTTAAAATAGATATATTGACATCCTAAGAGTAAAGAAATGCGCAGCTATGGCGGATAACAAACGTTGAGTTTTAATTGAAAATTGTTTTTTATCGTTTGTTCAATGGCTGTTTTGAATTGCGTAACGAGCTACTGTTTATTTTGATTAATATTAAATTATTTTCTTATTTCTGATATGTAAGGCAGATTTGAATAAAAGTACTAAAGGTTTAGGATGCTAATTGAACTGAAATTGTTTAATATAGTATTAAATTTATTGCTGCTTCTGCTTTTTATAATCAATTTATTTACAGTAATGAAAGAAACATGAAATATTACATTACATTGATTTAAAGAATTTAAAATTTTGGTTAAAATACGTATTTAAAACTTTTTGCTATAAGCAAACTACACTAAGCGCAAAAACTGTTTGAAGGAATTCTATCAAAATAAATTATCAAAAATTTATAAAATATTAAGACTTATTACAGAAGGTCATTCACACTTTATGGAAACTATTTTAATAGTTAATTTTTATCAATAAATATCTCCAGATGAATTATAATATCTCGAAAATATACAAAAATTAGTTACGTATGAAGTTTAACCAGTTTTAATCATGCATTACAATTCTTTCCTCCATCTGAACAAAAACATATTTCGAATACCAAAAGATGCCAATTTAAGCAGCATAACTTTAAGGACAAACGATTATATATCAGTAATCAGATAAATAAAAGTTATACGAATTATTGAATTAAAGCAGCCGATACTTATATGGAAAAGAATTTTCAATCTAAACAATATCTATAACTACTGCATGATTTAAATAGTCAATTAAAATTGGTTCAAAATAAAGAAAAAATTAAACAGAATTAAATATTTCGCAATATGAGATAATGACAATCTGGTAGAATCGTGAGTTTGAGTGCTAGAATACGTGAATTTACTTGGAAAACTCGATTCGGCCCAATATTTAAAATGGATTGATTAGAAATGCGTGTCACATTACATTTAAAGTCAACATGTGATACAATATGAGAACATAAAAAGGGTGATACCATTTTGTTGTTTTTATTTCTTATCCAAGGTTTCATTTGTGTAGCGTGTAACAAAATATAAAATCTGGGGTTTTATTTTAAAATAGACTAGATAAAATCTAAAATGAAAATATGTTTATTCTATTCTTTCAAATAAATTTATTTCCTCTTTTTGTATTTTTGAATTTAACAGATGTTAAAATTTAATTCTTAACTCATAAGTAGAAACCAGTTAATCACTTTGTTCAATGGAGAAACTGTTACTTAATTTAATAACAGAAACAACCGGGTATTAAAAAGTTAAATCCAACGACAAAGTGAGTCATTCTTTCCAGTCCTAGAAGGTTGTGTCCTTGTTATTAGACATAAACAGACGTAATTTCCACAGACAGACGTTGGTATAGTTCTTTTCAAAATAATAATACAACTTTTCCCCAAACATTACAATTTTTTTAATCAAGTCGTTATTAATACATCTGTGATTAAAATTTTTTTT
Organism: Trichonephila inaurata madagascariensis; assembly: GCA_019973955.1. NCBI lineage: Eukaryota > Metazoa > Arthropoda > Arachnida > Araneae > Nephilidae > Trichonephila > Trichonephila inaurata. The sequence goes on along the minus strand of BMAV01005614.1, from coordinate 25,965 downwards.
AACTTTCCCTTTTCTTCACCAGATGGCATGCATACAAAAAGGGAAAGGGAGGGCTTTAACCCCCATAGTTCAATAAACGGGAAAAAAAATTCATAATTTAAAATTTTTAACAAAAAATTTATTTGTCGAGGGTTTTCGTTGTACAGTTCCCAACAAAAGAAATCTATATTCGCCATTGCAAACAGGGTTAAATTGAATTGTTTATTACAATTACATTGTTGATGAATATAATGAATTAAAAAACCCAAAAATATCGTTGGAGTGGGGTGAATTTAAAGTGCCCACCCCCACTTCAACCTTATCAGAAGTTAGGGCTTGACGATTTAACCCGCCCCCCTTTTTTAAAAAAAGAAAAAGACTTTTACTTTATTTTAGCCCCTTTAATTTTTTTTGTGTTGGAAGAATAAAATTTAAATATTTTAAAGGCTTGCAAAAAAAATTAAAAAAAAGTGCAAAAAACCCCGTAAACTTATTTCAGGGGGGTAATTAAATTTTTGCCCGTAATATTTAAAAAGTTATTTTAAAATTTTTTAAACTTTTTTGGTAATAATTTTTAAAATTAAAAAATAAAAAAAATTAAATAAATAAACCCAAATTTTCAAAAAAATATTAATTTGCAAAAAATAGTTTAAAAAAGGAAGAAATTTTAAATTTTATATTTAAAAAAAAAATTTATAAATTTAAGTTTTTAAATTATTTTCCACCACTACAGACCTATTTTTTAATATGATTATGTTTAAAATTATGATAAAAAATTAAAATTTTATAATTAAACCAATTAATTATTTTTTCATTTATTTGTTTTACCAAAGTATGTTTTATTGTTCCTTGCAGATTCAGGAAAAAAAAAACTAGTATGCATAATTTTTCAAATAAAGGGGAAAAATGGCATTACTTGATATGCATTATGTGGTAATAATAATCGTTTTTTACAATTTCAACTTATACATAAGTGAGTTTGTTCTTACAGTGGTTTAAAAAATTTTTGAAGAAAAAATTAATGTTCTATAAATAAAAAGTTTGTAGAACATACAGAGTAAAAATGTATGTTAAATTTTTCTTTTTCGGAATCTTATTTATTACTAACATGTAATTTTAAGCAATGTCCCGTAAAAAAATTTTGTAGAAGAAATGAATACTATTAAAAATACTGCATTAATACGATACTGAAAGATAGAAATTCCCTTTTTAATGATGATCAGATTTTTTTAGAGGTAATATTAATTCTAGGGTGAGTTAATGTTGCAACTAAAGTACTGTAAATTTTCTAATATTAAAATATATTTATTTATTACTAGCAATTGATCTCTCCGTTTCTAAATACAATCAAAAGGCCAGGGTAAGATCTCACCTAAATAATATTCTATTCTCTAAATTTTGCCATTATTTAACGCTATTATTTAAGATATAATCAAAATTAAATTATTTTTAAATGTGAAAGTTTAAAAAAAAATGTAGCAAAGTTATTTTTTTTCAATTTTAAAAGCCTTTTTTTTTCAAAAAACCCTTTTGGAAAACAAGAATTTTAATCCTTCGTAACTTTTAAATTTTACTCTTTAGTTTATTCCTTTTGTAATATGTTTCATACTTCTGTAAGACGATATTTTCTGTACACAGGAAAAGTTAATGTTTTCAATAAAAAAAAAAATGTCCTTTACTGCAATTTTTAAACTTAACCGGGACAATTTCGAAACAAATGAAAATCGTGACATTCACTTTCACGTCACACAATTCATAGCAATCATCAATAACAACTTATGAAGTAAAATGAAAAGAATAAAGAAAGACAGAGAAGATACAAACAAATATAAAAACTCGGCTTCAGGCACATATCAAACCAGTTCACATTTTCCTTATCTTCCGTTTCATCCGCTGAAAACTTGCATCTTACATCTTTAAAAAGTGTTGATTCTTTCATAAAGACATATGACGTGCAAGGTAATTGTTATGGGTGTATTTGACGGCGGATATATTTAAAAATGAGGCTAAGGCTAAGTTACTAGCGTCTGAATGAAAATGATTGGACATTCACGAATGTAACCTTTTGATCTGTATCCATATGGAGAAACGCTTCCTTTCTCAATGCTAAAATAGCGTGCGGTCCGTTTACTCAATGGTTTCAGGGCATGTGAATATTACTTTACGTAATTTTCGAACATGAAGGACAAAGTTAGGCGGAGGATTCAGTCAAAATAAGTTTTCAACCCCAGGCGATGAATCCCAATAATTTTTCTTCGTAAAATTAAAACAACAACTAATCATGATCAGGGCGGCTCTAGGGCCGGACAAACCGGACTCCTGCCCGGGGCGGCATTTGGATCAAATTTGAAAAATATTTTTTTTTCTGTTACAAAATTATTTATATATTTCCTGAAATGTTATTGGGTGTGAATTTGGTATTTCATTTAACGTATGTTATTTTGTACTCTATATATTTAATGACAGATTTCTTTTATGTTGAAACTTGAAGGGTTTGAGGCGGGAGTATTTGTTGAAGCATAAAATTTAATATGTTTACTCATCTTTAACTAGTAACTTTCTCCACATCCCGGAGTGAGGTCACAACTGACATTCCTTTTTATTTTACGATGCCGGTTTCGCTACCCAAAAGGAAAAAGGGAAATGGTTTGGGAAGATAGAGGCCACAAAGATGTTTTTTTTAGTTTTTGAGTGTGTTATTATAAAAAAACAAACGCTTGTGATCCCCCCATTATAATTTTTTTCGAAGAAATTGGCCTGCTTAAATAGACGATTCCTTCTTTTTCATTTCATTCGTTTGAAATAATAAGTAATTACGTCCTTAATTTCGAATTATTTTGAATTTTTTACGACTTAAAATAATACATATATATAGATAGAGAGAGAGAAGGGCGGCAAACCTGCTAAAGCCGGCCCTGTCATGATATAATTCCTAAAACAAATATCGTACAGTAGCACTTTTGGGAATTATTGTTATGAAAAATTAAAGTTTGAATTAAGTCTGATGTAAATAAGCTAGAGTTGGGGAAAAATTACATATGTGCTATTTATTAGTCTTAGTAGTAAGATGAGAAAAGAGGAGGAGCTAAAAAAAGGAAGGAGAGGGAAAAGAAGTTGTTATGGAGGTTAGAGACAGTTTTTGCGTGATGCACATGTAGGATGAATAACAGTTATGTGGAAAAACAAAAGAAGATAATTAATCAGAATCTACCTATTCTATGACAGGGATGGCGAACCATTGGCATGCGTGCCGTTGATGGCACGCGGAACAATATTTTGGGCACGCCACCGCTCAAAACGATCAACCGCGATTGATTCTTCAATCAAGGAATTTTCAGTGAGATTTTCGCAGTTTATAGAATTATCAGAAACGCTCAAGTTTATTATGTACCCTGATGGACATCGTTTTATAAACTGAGCTTGCCCCAATTCGATTGGATGGAAATCGAAGAATGTGAAATGCAACTTATTAATTTCTAGTGTAGTTCACACAATAAGGATTCAAAAATTTATTGAAACAAGGAAAAAGTTAGTATTGATTGAAACAGAAAGATTAGCAAGCAATATAAGTAAAAATGCCAGCAACGAAGTTCTGGAAACATTAAACTCGATTCCAGACACGTTTAACTGTTTGAAGGAGCAGGCTCCTGCTATTTTAACCATTTTTTCTTCGATCTATGCCTATGAGCAGTGGCGCACACAAGAGGTGCGCTGGGGTCCGCCCCCCCCAAAGCCCTTGATTTTTTCCCGATTGGTTATAATTCTAAGTATATAATACGTAAGATTTAATTAAATATTTGTTATTAATGATTAATTTTATTAATTAATGCTAATTATTTATTCAATAATTAGTTTTTTACTATGTTTTATTAATGAAAATCGACAAAATCAAAAATAGCATGATACAAGAATGGTGAACTTTCAACCCCGGACCCCTTGAAAAATTCCTGTGTGCGCTACTGCCTACGAGTCATTATTTTCAGAGATGAATAGCATTAAAAAGAGACTCGCTTAGAAACCATTTGGCAGATTCCAATTTAGCATGTATTCTGCTAAAAGTAACACACATTTTACCCAATCCTAATATAATTTGTTTGTCATCTTATCTGCACAACAGCAGAATTCACACAAATGTTACTTTATATAATTTGAATTACACGCGTTTTACTAAAATATTTACTACTATAAAATACAAAATTATTTTTCTGTTGTAAATAAAGAGTTCTGTGTTGTTAGTATTTAGTTTTATTATTTTCCCAATAATCACAAGTCAAAATTATTTGACGGCACGTCTATACCTGATTAAGCATTTCTTTAGAAAAAATGGCATGTTGACTCATAAAGGTTCGCTACCCCTGTTCTGTGGCATGAAGATCAGGAGAATAATAATAATAATAATAAATTAAGATCCAGTGAAAAACATCACACTCACTCGCGACGAAGATTAAAGGAGTGGATAAACAAAGTACTCTCTGAATGCCTTAATAAAAAGAACAGAAAAAAACGAGTCTTACAGTAGTCGCATATGATGTGTAACATCTGGCATGTTATCGTGGTAAATACGCATTATTAACTTTTTTCCTGAAAAAAAATATGAATCGGGTATGATTGGAAATAATTTTCTATCAAATAAAATTATATCTTTAATGAAAATTGTATTTAATCAATAACAGGAGTAATGCAATATTTTATCAAAAATAATTATTCTCGTTCAATTTGGGGAAGAGCGGAGACAATAGACTTATGATAACTAAAATATGACACATATACTTGTGATTTCAAAGTATTTAAAAACCGTTGAAAACAGCGTCAATAACAGCACCACTGTTAGCACAGTCGAAACATTTTGATTTGTGTTCATTTCGAGCTTGAGTTCACATTCAAAAAAAGCTACGAGCGGCTCAGTTTTTGGCAAACTAAAAGTTGTTTAAAATTACCACTCAAAATCAGGGAAGGAGTGATAATTTTTAAAAGGTGGAACCACTTCGTTATATGGAAAAAAGTACAAAATGCAGGAAATCTTTAATTTTTTTAACCGTTTGATTCGAAGAAATGTATAGGACCACCGAAATCACTGTTTGTCCATTTTCAAATAAGCATCCGCATTATGTCCCCAATATCGTGACTAACGATTTAGATTCGAGCGCTCGTGGCTACTAGAGTTGGACCCCCATGCTAGGGTAGCGAAAAGACACAGCCACGCACTCTCATTGGTCAAATCAAGTAGCGCGCGCTTACGTCACATAGTGTTACACACATCCGTCCCTTTTCACGAAATCACTCCCAACAAATATACAGCAACCGAGAGGAAAGATGCTACACATCAAAAAAAATTTTAAGTTAAAGGTGGTGTTTAACCTAAAAAATTCATCTGCTTCTGCCCCAACGTATTGCTGAAAGAAACAAATGGCAGAAAATAAAAAAAAAAAAAAGATATAAGTACCGTCGGTAGATAAAGGGTTAAATTGTGATTTATTAAAAAAAAAAAGAAAACTAAAATACAGTGGTAGTGCTTAACATAAAAATCATTTTTTAAAGATTTTATTTTCCCTTTCATCTCTAAACCAGCGATCATCTTTTTCACATTAGTAGGTTTTGAAACTGGAAAAAAAAATCGATCCATCTTAATGTACAGAGGAAGAAATGGGTGCTTTGTTCTGAGCGAAAGTTAACTGAATTTTTAATTCTCAGGTTTCCTGTAAGTTCAGGAACTCAACCCATTAAAGGTAAGCCGCACACATCTCTCTCTTCCACCATCTTATAACTTTTAATAATTATTTTAAAATTAATTCAATAAATTAAAAAAAACTGAGCTCTAAAATAATCCCCATCACAAATTTAGTAAAGAATAATGGAACAGTTGTATGATAAATCCAAGTGTTAGCTCAAAAGGCAATACTGTGTGGTAATTTTGAAAAGCGAAAACAATTTCACGTGCTACGCTCAATTTATAAATAGTTAATGAAACATTTGCTGCAAACTATTCATCAACATTCAAGAGTAAATTCTGATCATTATTGACTTCTGAATAAATCACAATAAAAAAAATGTAAATAAATTTTAAGCAAAGAAAATTCTAGCTATATAATATAAGAAAAGAGACTTATAGTCCCTTATACTGAGATTTCAAAAACTATTATACCGTCAAATTTGTAATTTGGCACGAATGTTTCTTTTGCTAAACCGAGGTCCGCTAAGAACGGGTTTTGCGGAAATTGCCCTCCAAGAGGTGTTACGGGGATGTAATAGATAAAAAAAATCCCGCTTTTGAACTATTAGACAGACAAACTTGAAATTCATCAAATATGTTTCTGTTGTTGAGTAGATTCGCTAATAAGGGATTTTGCGGAAATCGACAGGGGAGGGAGGGTTACGGAGGCGCAAAAGATAATTATACTTTCGTTTTAGAAAATCAGGTCCTGTTCTTCCCATATCAAGAAGCGGGACTACAAGGATGTTTTTCAATACAGTCAAAGTTTAATGCTAAGACTTAGATATCAAAACAAAAATGTTCGTTCACATAAAAGGGCCTGGCGTAACTTCGGGGGCCCCCCCGTATCAAAACCTTCGGGCCCTTTTGGCCGTTTAGCCGAGTGGTATAAATCGGACCGTGGGCGTTGCCGAGTTCGGCCCGTACCCAAAGACCCGCCGTGTGGGCGCGATGCACGTTAAATCTGTGGGGAGCTGAAACGTCCTCCCTTTGGGTGTGAAGTGGTAGTTGGGAAGGGGGGCTCGGTGTCGTCCACGTCCTTGACCATGGGTTAAAAATTACGTGGTCCGTCCCCAAAAACCCCTCGTGTAGCTGAACGTGCGACGTTAATATTCAATCAATCAATGGGGGCCCCTTTTTTAGAATGGGGATCCTGTTGGTGGGACGGGTTTTAAAAATTCGGGCCCCTGGGCTTGGGGCCCTATCATTGATACGTGGAGCTACCCCCTGATTAAGGTGAGCCCAAACAAACGGGTTTCTTTTGTGCGAGGCCATTTAATTCAATTTCAAAAACCCAAAAAAACCCCAAGTTCAATTTGATTTCGTTCGCATCCCCGCGCCGGTGTGTAATGTTTAAAACAACTAGATTAAACTACACAAAAAAATTAAACGATCTCTATTAGAGTTATAATTAAATTTATTATTCACAGTTAAAAATTTTTACAAAAAAAAAAAAAAAAAACAATAAAGAAAAAATTTTAGTATGCTCCAAGGGGAGGGGTCATTTTGGCTGGGGGCTCCGGTTTTTAATCACACTTACATGCAATTTAAAATTTTAATTAAAAACCTTTTGAAATTGGCGCGTGTCTCTTTAAATAGTTAACCGGATCCCAGCAAATCCTTGGGCCGGATCCTATTTTCAAGCTAGTCTCTGATTGAATATTTTAACGCGCAGAGTTACATTTTATAAAATTTTGGGTCCCCGCGCAGTCCCTTTTTGAAAGAATGTAACAATATCGGTCAAGGGGCAAAAATAAAATTCCAAAAAACGGGGTTCGCCTGTTATCACTTTAAATGTGCCAAAAAAAAAAAAAAAAATTCAAAATTGATGAAACGCGGTTTATTTCGAAAAATACATTATAATAAACATATATACAAGAACAAGAAAAATATAATGTTTACGTCTTGTGACAATTGATATCTCTTCTCTGCTACTATCTTTCCTATTTCGGGAGAATTTTTAAAAAGTTTTGTGATATATTATTGTGTGCCGATGCATTGGCCGGGCCGCAAAAGTGTTTGTTGTGGGCCGCGAGTTTGACACCCCTGTTCTACATCATAAAATACCAGCGAACCGGGCAAGTAATGGCTGGTTCATATACTCATGGTTTACTAAGAATCAAATTCTTGGAAAAACTTTTCAAAAGGGAATTTAATATTTAACTAAATTTAAAATATATATTTCGTATGTCAAAAGACCGAATTTATTTTTCTTTTTGTGACTACACGAGGGAACTTGCTACTATTATGTTTCTGTGGTGAGCACTGGCGTATCTAGTCCTGAGGGGGCCCTGTATCAAAATTTCTTGCACGCACTTTTTGCGGGCCCCTTAATATTAGGTTGGGGAAAAAGAAATCCATTATTTTCCCGGTAGATGGCTGTAGTGTCGATATTTCGAGAAGTACCGATCAAACAATTTCAAATTTATGCTTGTTTTCAAGATGACGTTTCCCACTAAAAAATTATTCTGCTTTTTTTTGTTTGTTTAGTTGATTCAGTTATGAGTTACAGGGTGTTAAAAATGGAAGTCAACAAAGAGAAAATTCGGTACATTTTACAGTTTTTCTTTTATAAAGGCTGAAATGCAAGCCCGGTGGCTGAAATTGTGAATGGTGTTTATGGTGTCGATACGGTAACAGCTAATTACGTACAATTTTGATTTCATCGATTCCGTTCAGGTATTCTTGATGTTAAAGATGCACCTCGCACAGGCAGGCCCGTCGTCGAAAATGTCGATAAAATCACAGAAATAATCGAAGTTGACCGATATGTTAGTAGTCGTAGCATCACCCAGGAGCTAAAGATGGATCATAAAGCAGTTTTAAACCTTTTGCGCAAAGTTTGATTCAAAAAGAAGCTCCATGTTTGGGTGCCACACCAATTAACACCAAAAAACATGATGGATCGAATTTCCATCTGCGAAGTATTGGCCAAACGGAATGAAATCGACCCATTTCTTAATAGGATGGGGACTGGGGATGAGAAATGGGTCACATACGACAGTGCTTCTCAAACTTTCAATACTGGCGCCCCCTTTTCAATCACAATTTTTATCGCGCCCCCTTATACATTAATAAATTACTGAATGCAATAATAATGCACTTTGACTCTAAAGCTACAATACACGATCTTAATTATAAACCGTACAAATTAATAACATAAGTATTAAATTTTGTATATGTTACTTTTAAGCAAAAAAAATAATAATAATAATTAAGTAATAGGAGAATTATTATGTTATTTTTCTTTCTCTAATTTTTAAATCGGAACACATTGCAAAATGCGGCGGCTGCTTAGAAGACAAAATATATATATCAGCTAAATATAGAAAAAGAACTCAGAGGGTCAATTTCTAAAAAACTTTTAAAAACTTTGCTCTGCAAGACAAGCCCATGGAAGTCGCTAATACTTATTAAACTTGTTCTTAATTCAGTATTAATAAGATAAGTATTAAATTTTTTATATATGTTACTCTTAAGTAATATATATTTTAAGTAAATTATACTTTTAAGTAATAGGTTAATTATATTATTTTTCTTTCTCTAATTTTTAAATTGAAACAGATTGAGAAATAATATTTAATTATAGATTTGTTTCCTTCAAGATCCATTTCTAAAAGTACCAGTCATTATAAAAAATAGCCTAATCTATGTGTTGCTCTTTATCATATCCATTACATCTGGCATTCTCGCGAACGTTCATGTGAGTCTAGGCAACCTAACAGACGTCTGCACAAAACATGTAAAAATGCTGTACCTCGTACAATTCTAGTCTGTCTTGGCCGAATCGATTAGCTACCGAATTTCTCTTGAATGTACATTTCATAATTCACGCGTTAATTGTAATTCACGGTATTAAGTATTCACGGCAGTGGATTAAAACAAAATCATAGATATATTTTTAAATCGCAGCGAGCATTCGACGATAATAAAGCATAAACAAGTACACAGACGAGGGCAAATTGATAGCAAGTTACGAATGGGTTAGGGTTCAAAATACTTCAGAAGGGCTCTCAACTGCCGAAAAAGAAATCTTCATAGATTTCACATCCAGTGACGAAATTAAAGGGCAATTTTGTAATAAATCACTCTTTGAATTCGGGATGAAGTGGATGCTGTTTTCTGCACGAAAAAAAAAAGCATTTCTTACTATTCCCTTTTTTAACATCCCCTTTTTGTGAATTGTTTTCTGCGTGGCTACTTTGAACAAAATAGATCTGAGCTAAATACTTTTTTTATACTGGCTGAAGTACCCCCCTTTAAACGAGTTTATTTTTTTAAAAAAAAGATTTATATTTTCTTTATAATAGCAATTGTAAGGAGAGTAAAACCGGCATGACAATGTATACAAAATGATTTATTGAAATGAATACCAATTATTTTAAAAGGTTTTGAATGAACTGTAAATTTTAAGCCTCGCAGAATTAGCATTTAGAATAAATGTTAAGTAATAAAAAGAATTAAACTAATGAATAACAAGGGTTTTTTTTAATATTTAAAGCGAAAGCCCGGGGCGGTGTGCACTCGATACTAAACGTTAATGGAAAAGGGGTGATGCTCCCAATTCTTTTTTTTTAATTTTTTTAATATAAAAATAAAAACACAATTTAGTGAATAATTTAACTAAAGAAAATATACTTACCTATTTCAAGGATTTTTCTATTTGTCTTTCATAATTTGAGAAAATATCCAATAAAACTGAACTAAATTGTTCCAAATATGCGTGACCTTAATAAAGGACACAAATCACAGACACTTTTTGCTAACATTACAGGAAAGTTATTTGCAAGCAAAACTGTCACATTTTGTTCACGTTATTGTAATTTTAATGTCCTTTGATGATCGACAAATATCCTGTTGAACTTTTATTGCTTGTGTCTTTTTGACAGGGTGAAGTGCATTTTGCGGTACACTTATGGCTTCATATTTTCTTGATAAAGTTCTTAATGTAGCTATTGAAAATTTTCCTTTCATTTCATGTTTATTGTTTTTCTCAAATTTACTGTCGCTAACATGATTAATATGCATTATTTCAGCGTCTCTATTGTTTTATCAGCTTCAATTTCAGAGAGATCACAGATACCCAATTCTTTTTTAATATTCTGCTCATTTACATTTATAAACCATAATCAGTCGTACAACATCACAATTAAAACCACTAAGTTATCCATAGGGGAAAATGCAGCATGTTCAAGAAAATATTTTTGAAAAATAGTGGTCGTGCCGGGAACTCGGTCTAAACAAGTACCTTGATTCTAAAAAAACGTTTGCCACTCCCCAAAAAGGATTATGTTATCAATTCATTTTAGCTCCCATTAAGACTGTCATATTAGAGGATTCTCTGTCAAGGTCATTGGTAACAAATAAACAGTTTTCTCACAGAATTAACGATTTTTGTATTATATGTTTCAGTATACTCATAAAAATAAATCTTGGCCAATTAATCCTTCAAAGTGCTCAATTTGCTTATCCATGTATCATAAAACTCTTTCACATTGTGAAAAAAAGCGCAACAGAATTATATAATTTACAACTTCCCTAAAAAAAGGGATGCAGGTAACCATACCATAAGTTCGAAAGCCAGCAAAAGTAATATTTTAAGTTAAAAGAAACGTAATAAAAAATCTCTCATCGTAGGATTACAGCAAAGCAAACAAAATATTTTTTTATTTAGTTATAGGATCAAAGATAGCTAATGAGCGTTCAAAGTAGAATCTTTTATTTTTCATGACCTTTTTTCACCAGATGATATATATAAATCATATCAATGTAAATCTGTATTTTTTTATTATATCAGAAAGTATTTTGTTTTTTTTCATTCCAGTAAATTAATTTTTTAACCTTTTATTTTCGATATACTCGCGCCCCCCAGGGGACGCCCCACAGTTTGAGAAACACTGACATACGACAATATTGTGTGAAAACGATTCTCTGGTCAAAGCGCGTTGAAGCAGATCAAACAGTGTTCAAACCAGGACTAACGGCCAGGAAGGTTCTACTGTGTATTTGGTGGGACTGGAAAGGAATCATTTATTAGGAGCTGCTTCCGTATGGCCAAACACTAAATTCAGATCTCTACTGTCAACAGCTGGACCGTTTGAAGCTCGCTATTGAAAAAAAGAAATGGATCAGAAATGGTCAGAATTGGCCAACAGAAGAGGTGTTGTGTTCCATCAGGACAACGTCAGGCCACACACTACTGTAGTGACTCGCCAGAAACTCTGGAAGCTTAGTTGGGAAGTTTTAGTGCATCCATCATATAGTCCGCACCTGGCACCAAGCAATTACCACCTTTTTCTCTCATTGCATAACTTCCTGGTGATAAGAAATTGAGATCAAGAGAAGATTGTGAAAATCAGTCACTAGAATTTTTCTCCAATAAGGACCAAGACTTCTATGAGAGAGGCATTATGAAACTACTTTCAAAATGGCAACAAATTATGCAACAAAATGGTGCATATTTGACCCAAATCGGATTATCCGAAACATGTTAAATAAAGTCGCGAATTTCATGCAAAAATTATGGATTTCTTTTTCCCCAACCAACCCTCGCACATGTTGGGGCCCCCGTATCATTGATACGGCAGTAGCTATGCCTCTGGTAGTAAGATTACTGCAATAAATAATCTTCGTGAAGTATGTTGTTTTATGCAAAAAAGATTTAAGTGAAGAAATCGTTTCATCTAAAAATACGACCATTACTGTAATGCATCACTTGATTGATAAAATATTCTTTCTTTTGTGTGACTTTTACTTCAATCCAATATGAATTAAGACAAATTGATCCCTGTCATAACATATTTTGAATATTACCGTATTAACTCGAATCTAAGCCGCACTATTTTTCCAGTGTTAACGCTACTGAAAATCGAGTGCGGCTTAGAATCGAAGGCTAAACATTAGCTGGATGTGTGGAAAATTGAGCTTCCATCCCTTACTAAAGGAAAAAATGTAGCCTCCCATTCTGGCCACTTGCATCGATGACTTATCCCATTCCGCAGTTTATCTCCATTATTCAATCTATACTAAACATCGCTGTCTGCTTGTATTTAGGAAAAAAAAATTCTATGCGCTTTTTAATCACCTAAACAACAAAGATATCGGTAATATCATCAAGACGAGTTCTCTATGATTCATGTATGAAAAGGAAGGCAATTAATCTTATTTGCAGGGGGAAAAAAACGTAAACAGCACCGGCCACTGATAATTTGACACGGATGAAACAAATATACGTCGATGACGTAAACAAAATGATATAATTTTTGCTTGTATATGCGCAACAGTCTGTGTAACAATTATTTTGAATTTTTCTATAACACATTCTTTTTTAAAAATTGTTGTATAACAAATGCATCGGATGGCATGGAAGGCGACATTGTGGGGGAAATGGTGATGCCGGCTTTCATTCCGAAGTTTACTGTGACAAGGGAAGTAACGAATGATTCTCGAAACATGATACTGACGGTTAGAGTAATTAAAGGTTCATTCATGTATTTGAAAGTTATTAATACAGGTAAAATAGTAATTAACTTCTTATTATTTCTCTCATTAAATTTTTAAAAAAATTTCTTAAATATCGGATAGTGATGAAACTTTTACACATTTTTTTTATTTCTTCTCAAAAACATGTAGAGAATTGGGGGTACGGCTTAGAATCGATGACAACATTTTTTCATACAAACATTTTGAGAATCTGGGGTGCGGCTTAGAATTAAGTAAATACGGTAAGTTCCTTATAAGTGAAAATAGACATTTGAATAATGTAGTGAGCACTGGCGTATATCAAAACTCCTTCGAGGCCCTTTTACAGAAAAGAAAGCCTTGTTAGTGCTAATGTAATTTGCATATCTTGGGGCCCCCGTAGCTTGGGGCCCCGTATCATTGATACGGTGGTATCTAAGCCCCTGGTAGTGAGGTAAAATTTACTGCTAAATAAAATAATACCACCTGAGTGGTTACAAAGAGTTAAAGCATGTTTTGCAGAAAAGAAAGGAGATATATTTTGTTTGCTTCGCATAATATTGTATCAAGATTGTCTTTTGAAGTAGGATGATGGAAGATGAATTTAACATTCGAGCTAACACTTCATTTTTCAATTCCTTGGGATAATTTTATGAATCTCCACAATCAATTTTATTTAACGCTTAAAGTCAAGATCCATCTCGTTTTCAATCTCATTCAGAGACTTATAATATATATGTACACAACTCAAATTAAATGAAAGATTTCGACAGGCGGGATTTAGGACAAACCAAAAGGCTTTTCTCAAAGGGGGAATTTAGGATAAACCGGGGGAGACGTGAGAATTAAAAAAATAAAAACAACATTATTTTAAAAAATATTTTAAATTTAGGGGAAGAAGCATCAAAAACTTTCGACATAAAAAAAAATAAAATACACATTTAACTGATATAATACCTTAAAAATGTATGGGCTGTAAAATTTATTTAATATTTTAACAAATGAAAGAAAAAGTTTAACAATTCCGTGACCCCCGTAGGTTTGCAAAAATTTAAACTTATCTTATTTTTTTGTCGTTTTTAAATTTAAACCCCTAACTGCCGTTAAATTTCGGATTCGCTCCCAAACCCTTTTTCCCACGAGGCGGGGTTTGGTGTTTGGGGGGGGGGAAAAAAAAGAATAAAAAAAAAAAAGGAAATCCTCTGAAATAAGGTTATATTCGTTTTAACCCAGGTTTTTTAACTTCCCAAAACCCTTTGGAATAATTTTATGGATGGTCGAAAAATTTTTATTCCCAGAAATATATATACGCCCGGGGAAACGCTTTGGCTGAGCGGCTTTTTTTAGCCGGTGGCAAAAAAAGTCTTTTGTAACTTTAGCGTCAAAATATTTAAAAAACATTGTTCCCGGGGAAGTGGGGGGGATGAAAATTATAATTGAATACTGGGTCGCAAATTTGAAACTTTGAAAGCACGCCGGGGTCAAAAACAAAAGGGAAAAAAAAATCCACACACACAATTTACTTTTTTAAAATTTTCCCCCTGTGAATAGCTTTTTATAAAAAAAGTAATTATTCATACAAACAATAAAAAAAAGGGCAATTAAAATGAAATTGGCCCATTCATTCGACGCGACCTTTTTTAGTCTAGTTCCCCCAAAGTCGTTTTTCAAAAAAGGGGAAAATTTTTTAAAACCCTCAGACGGAAAGCCCCGGGTTGTGGGGGTGGAAGTTTGGAAAAGTGGGGGGACCCCAGATGTCTATTCATTTTCCGGGGTTCGTGTGCCCTCCTGCAATTTTTAAAGGGACATTCATAAAGAAAATCAAATCAAAGCGAACTGGTGTTGAGAAATCATTGGGAAAAAAGGCAAAAATGCGTTATCATTACGATTCTACGGGGTTTTTCAACACGGAACGGATTTTTATAGAAAGTTCAAGGCATTCATTTATTTATTTTAATTATTTTTTTATTTACTTATCAAATTAATTATGTATGTACATAATATAAATAAACAATTTAAAAAATTTTAAACCCCTGTTGTATCAAAACCATGTTTTCGAAAATTTGAAATAAATAAATCAAGGTTGTGTTTGAGTCCCCTATAGAGGGCGCTGGCGCGGATATAAAGGGAGGGTCGGGCTCGTTTTTCGAGTTACCATAAGAGTATTAGCGTTTTATGAAGTATATTTTAAAAGTGTTTAATAAAATCTTTTTTTGTATTTATAAGCGGTGGAGTCAAATTTGGTGTGGTTTTCCATCCACAAAAGGGTTTCATACCCGCATTGGGTAAAATTCAGGGTCCCCGACATTTTTACCCAGTATAAAAAATTAATGTAAAATTTTTCAAGTAAATTTCGTTCCAAAAAAAGCAAATGAAAACGAAATTCAAGTTTTTTCCAAAAAAATTAAATACAAAAAAAAAAAATTATTCAAAAAAAATTTTTTTTTTTAAAATACATGGAAACCATTGGGTTTCCAAAAACCCAAATTTTTATCTACCATAGTAATTACAGCTAATCTATTTTCGTGGTATCAGTAATTATAGCTATAACATCGCGGGTGTTAAAGGAACCAAATCATTGAGGTCTCGGGGAAATAAATTAATGGTCTAAAATACCAGATTCATAATCACAAATAATATGCTGTTCATTTTCTCACAACAGATGAAAGCAATCTCTAAAATACATTGAGGAATCCTTTAAATACACTCATGTCCAAAATTAATGTCTCAAATATAAATTCTTTGAAAACTGATAGACTGTTCACTATATTGCCCAAAAATTTCGCACAGAGGTGTATTACAATGTGAGAAAGAATACAGTAGCATAAAAATGTAAAAAAAGATCCTAATTTTGAATTGAGATACAGGGTTTTATCAAAAAGTGTGAAATCATGAATCAGAAATAAAGCATTTACCCTTAGAAAAGCCTCTGTCTAATATGAAGTGGGATCACTGTGAACTGCGATACAAGCCTCACAACAAGCTGACATACTGTTAACAGGGTGTCAAGAAGTATTTCTGGCAACAAAACCCATTTTTCCAAAAGTGGGACTTTTTCCTGGGGTGTCCGGGGAGGGGAGTTACATTGAGAAATGGCTTTTCCTAGACCATCCCAAATACATTCAATATAATTGTGATCTGGAGACCTCCATGGTCAATTCATACAGCAAATATTGACTCATTCATGAAATTCATAAACAGAAGGTATTCTGTGTGGCAGCACATTATCGTCCATAAAAATGTAGTCCGTGTCCAAAACACCCAGAAAAACCTCATATAGGTTTCCAAGATCTCATCCCTATAGCGATATGAGTTGACAGTACCTGTATCGAAAACGTACAGTGGTGAACGATTGCCCAACATTATGCTATCACACACAAGGATTTCTTTGCCATGAAATCTGTCGATTTTTGTTAAGTAGGAAGGATGACAGCTAGCTCCATTTTCTCTTCAGGTGAAGACTCCCTGAGAATCACTTTGTCTGGTACATTTTTACTCATACGCCCCCATTCTTGTGGTGTCTACGACTGATGTTTTCAACTTCACAATATTCGATTTTTCCTGCTGGATGCAGTCAAAAGGACGCACCAGCATGGGCGCCGGGCGTAAAGGACAGTCTCTATAAGACGATTGTTGACTGCTTGTCTGGAAATTCTTCCAGATCCAGCAGTAAGCTCATGAGTAAGCTGAGGAGTTATTGTCCCCCAATGTCATCGTGCGCTTAATGCCAAGTAGCGATCCAGTGTAAATGTCGATGCTATGTGCCCTGGTGATAGTACCACTTGTTTGGAATGGATTCCATAACCGGGAGACCACTTTCGGGCCACTTGTAAACATTGAGTTACCTCCACTTCAGACTTCTCAGCTTCAAGCCTGCCATTGGCTTTACATCTCAAGGAATCATCTAAACCAGTGATTTCCAAAGTGGTCTATATAGACCCCCAGGGGTCTATGACAACCTGCAAGGGGTCCACGTCAGCGAAAAAATAATTTGGGGGTCCCTGAGGTGTAAATGGGGTCTACGATAGTGACTCTCATTAAACCAGATCACGATTTGAATTTTAAAATAAAATTTAATCAAGCGGAAACCAGATTTACCTATTTAACAGATTTATTTGCTAAATTTAATGAAATTAATTTGCAGTTACAAGGACCATCATTTCGACGTCTTTTGCCAGAAGTAAGCTAAAGAATATAAGATTTGGCGTCCCGAATTTTCTTAGTTTCTCAATTTGTCACACACAATCTGCCAGGAAAAAGATGTTTTAACCTATTTTCAACATTTGAATTCCCTTTATTCAAGTTTTGAAACTAGGTTTGAGAATGCTTTGACTATGGTAATACCACAGTTCGCAATGAATTAATACTGTCACATTGAAAGAAAAAACAAATGTCATATTTCAAGAGGAACTGATCGGAATAGGCATTAAGAAAATCTTAAAGTAAAATTTAGAAACGCAATTTTGGAAAGACCAGAATGGATGAAGCGCCAGATTCATCCCACCCATTAAAAGCATTTGTTGCTGCTGAGTTACCTTATGTAACAGTTATTTTATGGTTTAATTAAATTTTAATATAATTAATTAACATGTGTGTCTTAGGTTTTAAACACTAGAGTTAGAAATTTAAATCTTTTAAAATAAGTATAGATCTATACGGGCTGTCCAAAAGACATTTAAGTAGATAAATTTGCAAAAATCCATTTATAAGGTTAGTAGGGGTCTACACCAAACCGAAAAACAGGGCAAGGGGTCTATGAGACAAAAAAGTTTGGGAACCAATGATCTAAACGATTATGAGACGTAATTCTCACTGTAAACAGAATATAACTTGAGTCTTTTAATGCAATATTCACAAAACTTTATGCAAAATTCCCATACTCTTGAACTGTCAAAATCCACACACAGTAATTCTATAAAAAACTAACCCTGAATAAAACATTTTTCCTAAACTGAAGGTTTTTATTGTACTACCCCTTCTTCAAAACATATAAAATTCAAATTTTATCAGTTTTACAGGAGGAATTTTAAAATTATGACGAAAAACACGTTTGTGACCTTAATTTTGAACATGAATATAATTGAAACATACATTCAAAAAACACTCCACCTGGGAGCAGAAATTTAATCTACTCTGAAGATCTTGAAGGTTATATCTGATATCCAAGTGTAAGAGTTCGAAAGCCATATACGGCGAGAAATGCCACCAGCTAAAGGAGATGGAGACGTCCCCTCCCTTCAGGGACGTCTTAAGGCATGGGCCACCTGGGCCCGGTCTCGTTTTGTTCTCGTCTCAATCTTAATAAGATTATGATCCGCATTGGTCGAATAGTATTCCCGCACATGTTCTTCGAAAACATGTAATTTCAAACTGCATGTCAACTGGTAAAAGCTGCTGTATCATGGGAAGACTATTGTTTATGTCTAGGTCTATAAGCCTAATACCATAAACAATCATGCATCTCATTTAGTCGAAATGCGAGTCGACTTACGATATGATGAGTCGTACACATTCGTTTTAAATTATCATTTGTACGTGTATTTGACAATGCATGCTATATACTGTCCACTATTAAAGATCACAGGTAGGGCCTACTTCTGCATAGGGTCCAGGGTCTCAAAAAATGTAAGATTAATTTGGGTCCAGGAACTCAAGGAGTCTTAAGACGTCTCTGCCCTTACCCCTTGACGTGGTAGGAAAAAAATCCTTCTATGTTTGGGTGCGAATGAGGGTAAACCTGTTCGAGTGTGTTTATAAAATAAATGTTAAATGTTTTAAAATTAGACGTCATGTCCAGGGAGGTAGCTACCACCGTATCAAAGATACGGATCCACCAAGCTATAGGGGGCCCAAAATGTGTAACTATAATCCAACTAACATGGCACTCATATAAAAAAAAGGGCCCCGAAGGAGTTTTGATACAGGGCCCACTCAGAACTAGCAAAGCCAGTGGTCATGTCCTTATTTTTTCGTGCCCATTCATAGGATCAAATATCACTGGGGCAGCCTATATGAATTTTAAGAACCTTAATAATAAAATACAATTTTTTGAATGAGAAATTTTCTCGGGAAATGAATCAGGTAAGAGTTTTTGCGTACAACTCCTGTAGTGTAAAACGAGAGAAACGTTTTAAATAGTGCCTGATTTAATATCCATTTTATCAAGAGATAATTTTGATTTTTTTGTATACATCAGTGAAAGATGTTTTTCACTGCATATCCAGGTAATTATAAAATTTTGAACGCCAGTTTAACTTTGAATCTACCGGGTGTTTCAAAAGTCACGCGCATTCACTTGACAATCCTTGTTGCTTAAAAATCAAAAGGGTTGGTTGATATTTCTTTCACTAGATGGCAGCAGGGGCACCATCATAAGAAGTTTTTAACGTACCAGGCATCAGTTTCAAAATACTTGTCAATTGTAGTCAGTTAAGCACAACGGGTGGTGCATGATGTTTTCCCAAGAGCAAAGAATAGCCCTCGTGGAATTTTATTTCGCTATAAATTCTTATTTCCGTGTGATAAATGCATTTCAGCAGAAATATCCAAGTAAAACAGCACTAAATGCATCAACGATAACGCTTTTAGTGCAATGGTTCCGTGACACAGGATCGGTTGCAGACAGGAAGCGATTGGGTAGAGCGTCCATTGTGAAAATGAAAGTGGCAGATGTGGAGACCACTTTACAAAGAAGTCAGCTGAAAAGACCAGCCGTCTACATAAACATCATTACGGGATTCATATCCTTGTTGAAAATGATGAAAGGTACGCTTGGTTGCAGCAAGACGGCAGGCACAACGTGTCACACATCACAGGACAGTGTGGAAGTTTTAACTGAATTTTTCGATGATCGTGTCATTTCCAAAGGCTTTTGGCCACCTCGTTTACCGGACTTGTTAATTCAGGATTTTATTTCTTTGGGGATATCTGAAAAATGTCACCTTTAGGAATAATCCCCATACGCTTGATGAACTTAAGAGTAACATCTTTCATGAAATATTGGACATTAATTCTCACTCTTCGTAAAGTGTCAATTAATATCGTCAAAAAAGTTCGATTGTGTGCCCAGGAAAACGGACATCATTTTGAAAATTTACTGTTATTTTACCATGTCTGACACCTGGCAATAAAGATAACCTTTCAACCTTTGTTTGTCCTTTATTCTGTTTGTTAATATAATTCATCTGTCTTTAAAACGCAACCACAAAGGTTGCTGTGGGTGACTTTTGAAACACCCTGTATTTATATCATTTTATTTTATTTCTTGCTCCATGTCAATGGAAAGTAAGTTTTAGAACGTCAGTTCTGAAAAAAAATCCGAAAAGCATTGGAATTGTTAATTCCTCAGTGTATTTCATTATAATCAATGTCATCGTAAAATTTGAACACCTGTTCAACTTTGAATTTGTATACATTAGTAAAAGTATTATTTTTGCTTCGTATAAATGGAATTTCAGTTTTAGAGCGTCGATTCTTGAGAAATGAATAGACATCGAGACTGTTAATTCCAGTTGTTTCAGGATATTTGTGTTATATTTGACATATATACAAGATACTATGACTGTTGTACAGGACAGGCATAGTATCGAACGTCAGTTCATGATTTTATAAGAGCATTTAACATTTTTTTAATACAATTTTTATATAAGGTTGTTTTGTTGATAAGTAAGTATCCGAATTTGTTATTGTATTTCATTAATGTTTTATCAAACTCATTAAGATCTACATTCGGGCCGTGGGTAGCCTAGTGGTTAGAGCACCGGACTCCGGACCGGAAGGCCTGGGTTCGATGCGCGTACCGCCAAATACCCTCCGAGTACATGCGGAGCACGTGCTCGTAAAATCAGTGGGTCCGAAAGTCTTGTGGGCTGAATCACGAGGGCAGGAAACTGGAGAAAATTTCCCTCCAATTCAGTTTCATGCCTAAATTGTAGAGGTGGAGATAGGTGGTGTCGCCATCTATCGTTCCTTCGGGAATTTCTCCGAGCTAAATCGTACTGTCACCTGTATGGTGCTCAAGGCTAAAAGCCAACGACAGGCGTACATCTAGCCCATTGCCTAGATGAATTTCGTGGGCCTCGATCTGACTTTGTCAGGCATGTGGCATGAACAACAACAACAGATCTACATTTCAATTTGCTGTAATTTAATATGTATAATTTGTAAATTTATTCCTATTTTAACGTATTAAGCAATAAATATCGATACTGAAGTATACACCGTAAAATCCGGCGTATAACGCGCACTTTTAACACAAAAAATTAGATCGAAATTTATGGGTGCGCGGGTTATACGCAGGGAATAAAAATACTAGCTTTTAAAATAAAAAAGGAGATGAGAATAAAGAAAAAAAAAATTAGGCTTCTAGATAAATCGAAATACTATTTATTGAAAAGAAATGACATTCACACATTTCGAACTTAAAAGGTTATAATTCTAGAAGTATACTATTTTTTCTAAAGCTTGCAATAATTCACCAAATAAGTAACTTCAAAACGTAAGAGCATTGCGCACTTATATTTCGGGTTTCTTCGTAAAAAAGGGGTTGCGCGTTAATATACCTAAAAATTAAAAAAATCAGCTTGAAAGTATAGGTGCGCATTGTACTATAATAGTTATTTATGTAAAATGTGCTAGTAATGTGAAAGATATTGTGTCCTTAAAAATTCATGTGGAAAGATTGTAGTATTTTTTTGAATATTTTATTCACATTTTCTTATAAATGTACAATAATAAATTCACGCGTGAATAACAACTACTTTGTATGATTGAAAAGATTAACGTGTGATAAAGTGGAAGAGTTATTTCCTTTCAATGAAATTATCTTGCATTTATGTATTCATTGTATTTTTAGGATTATGTGAGTAAAAAAAAAATAGTTTAAATCGCAGAAAATATTACTAAAAGACTTTTTTTCGCTTCTTTTATAAGAACTTCCGTTTTAAGAATGTGAGTCATAACACAGAATGTGTTCCCAGTATTTTGAAATAATTTATTGATTTTTGTGTTCCTATTGTAAACTGGAAATTTTTTTTTTCTGAAGTGTTTTATTTATCCATCCAGAAATAAAATAAGTCATGTGTATGATGCAATCAATATTTTAAGTGATTGTTTTATTAGTTATTTAAGTACAATTAATAGGGCGAAATATATGTTTTTATTTTTTAAATTCCTTCTAATTCATTATAAGTATTGAATTAGCACATAGCGCGTGCTATTTTTTTGTGTGGGAATTATTGAAAGCTATATTAGTGGTATTAATTAGCAATCCCCTTTTTGGTGTAATTTTCATTTGATTGCTTGTTTAGTTTCAGTATATTAAAACATATTTTAAATGGCATTTTTTGGGGAAAAGCAAGATTTAATTTTGTTGGCTAAGGAGTTGGGTCGGAGGGAATCGGACAAAAGGCCAATAATCGATTTAAAGGATCTCATAATTGAAAGCAAAGATTACGAACAGGAGTTTGTCAAAGCTCAATTATCAGTTATTTTGGAGGAACGCATTAGTGAGTGAGTGAATGAATATTAACGTCGCACTGTTCAGCTACACGAGGGCTTTTGGCGACGGACCACGTAATTTTGAACCATGGTCAAGTGACGTGGACGACACCTGAGCTGGCACCTCCCCTCTCCTAGCTACCACACCACACCAACGGGAGGACGTTTCAGCTCTCGACAGATGACGTGCATCGCTGCCCTACACGGCGGGTCTTTAGTGGTACTGGGCTCGAACTCATGACATGCCTGCCATGATCCGATACCCTTACCACTGGGCTACCGCAACCCCGAGGACCTCATTAGAAAGGAGGAAGCGAAAAAAATCGCGAGGTTGCAGCGGGCACAACGCGAATTCGAAAATTTGCGGTTATAAATCGAAAGTATTCGGTCAAATGTTAGAAGGGCGTGTTATGCAAAAGTCCAGAAGATGTCTTCAGATCACCAAATTAATATCGTGAGGGGCGTGGAACATGCAAGGGAAACATTTCTGCTATTTTGATGGCTACGAGGTTGCAACACCGGTATCTACTCCTATTAAGGAAGAAAAGATAGACAATTTAAAGGTTGTTTTCAATCAAACGCGAGCAAGAAATTGTGAACGCGGTTATAGATACAGGTGAGGAGATATTTATGGTAAGAACAGATGTCATCGAGGGACTGAGCGTCGATAATGGAGGGACAGTCCAAAAAATTTCTGCATTTGGAGAGCGTGAAATAGTTGAATCGAAGGTTTTCAACATGAAAATCGGTGACCCTAGACATGGTGATGTACCCATCACGCATGCGGTGTATAAAAATTGGCTAATGACTTGTTAATCTGTCCCTCTCATTGAGACGGGTAAATAGAAAAATCGCAATAGGTCTGCAATTCTGAGAAACTTCCTGTATCTTCAAGGAAAGAAGAAAATATTAATTTAACAGATTCAAAATCAGTTCGCAGCCAAGAAGTGGTCGTTGATCTACGCCCTGAGACTTACATGTAGACTATTGAATGTTTCAAACGATATTTTGGTTGCGATGGAAACTATTGCATCAAATATCCAAACGAAAGAACAAAGTATAAAAGAAGCATGAGAAACTTATCTCTTTCTATTGATTCTGGGATTAACTGTATTCCCTGTAGAAGTGGTTTAGAATGCTTCGAATTTAATGTAATCTTATATCTAAGTAACAGTGACGAATATAATCAGTTTCAAACTTTTGAAATTGCTGCAATATTACTTAATATGGTGATTACGCTGAAGCAACGAGGAAATGCTTCTCAGTTCGTATAATTTTAGTTTAAAAAAAAACCTTTAATTTTGCCATTTATATAGGAGTTGTTAGTCCTATGCTTGACACTTCTATGGGAACAACTCCAATATGTGATGTGGATTTACCTGTGAAAGTAATGGGTATGATGCCAGAGGTCAATGTTATAAAGAATGAGTTGGCATTAACTTGTGCATTTAGAAATGGAATCTTGCTCAACCCTAGTGCAATGCTTTTGTGATCTTCTAGCAAGTATTGTTATTTTGGAATTGAAAACAGGATGCTCTTTGTCAAATTTGGGGTTTAGGAGAGGATGATCTTTCTCCGCTACATTAGATTTAGGAAAAAAAAAAATTAAAGACAATATATTTATCTCACTTGCCATTAGCTTTGTATGTTCCTAATCCTTTCCTTATAAGAAATTATAAATGTTACAATACCTGTTAAAGCATTTTTGCAATGTCTTAGTTTATAAAAAAAATAGTTGAAATTTACAAGCCTACACCAATAAGAAATTAATGCTTTTAGGTTAGGGGCTTAGGCAAGTGAAAGTAATGCATTATCTAAACTGTATACTCCTATGTTTTAAGTAAGATTTAAGCCAAAGATTATTTGACATCCCTCGGTATAATAACTTTTGAAACTGCTAAAGATTGGCTTCTAAATATATTCCTCTAAATGTATGAGTTATAATTATTTTAGATACTGCGATATGTTTATAGTTACTTTTCCTTTTATATTTTAATGTTTCTAAGTGCTTACATTAGTGCTTGTGTGAATATTAATTCCTAGCATATTAATGTGATTTGTAAAAACTATTTTTGAGAGATTTGTATCAGCAACTCTTTTCATGAGACACCTGAAAAAAAGGGGATTCCTCTTGTTCCTTATGTAATGCCATAAATGCATGTGTATGGTTGTTTTTTTTTAAAATTTCATTTCAGCTTCATTTTCCTGGAATATCAAATGAGCTTTTGAGAGGGGAGGTGGAGTTCGAGTCATCTTCTGCCGGAAACACAATCTGCTAAAGGAGACGGTTGTATTACCTCCCTGGCATGGCGGGAAGAAATCATTCTATGTTTGAGTGCAAATAAGGATAGACCTGTCAAAGTTTGTTCATAAAATGAAAGTTAAATGTTTTAAAATTAACCATCGTGTCTTTATTTTTGTGTGTCCATTCATACGATCAAATATCACTCCAAATAATTGAAAAGTACCTAATTTATAAACTTTTTTTGAAATGGATTTTTTAACAATTGTTTTATAAACATTCATAACAGGATACCGTAGAAATATATCTAAAAAAAAACCCAACACTTTTTGAAAAATAATTGAAAGTTTTAAACATTAAAGAGCTTATAAAACTAGAATTTGGAAATAAATTTCCATCAGTATTAATTCATACACTTTTTCATTTTATATTTTTGATGAAAATGATATTTCTGGCTACTTAACAAATTTTAAATTAAACATTTCCATTTAGTTGAAAATTTTTACATGTTTGTATCAATATCTTTCAAAATTCTTTATAAGCAATTCATAATTGAATGCTTTCATGAACATTGCGTTTTCAAGAAACATGACGGTAATGGTGACGGATCTCATAATTTTTAACTAAATTAGATGAAGATGACAACACCTAAGCTGCACTCACTTTTCAGTCTTCTAGACCATATCGACCACTTTGTGTCTCAATAGAATTAATGCACATTAGCTTTTTATATAGTAGGTCTATAGTGACACCAAGATTCAACAGAAACAACCCTTGAGGAGAACTCCTAATCACCAAAAATCAACTGTACAGCTACTAAACAATTTATGAATTAGAATTATTTTGATCAAAAGCCCGGTTACAAAAAAATTGAAATCTTTCCTTTTTAAAAAAATGTAAATTTTTTTTCCCTTGAAGCTCAAAATCTTAACAAAGTATTTAAAATTTTCAATATGATACATATGTATCACAACTTGTTTTACCCTAAGAATTTTGTATTGAATCCTTTTTAAATTTTTCCAAAACAATGTATAAACAGAATAATTTATAGAACATTCCCAAAAAAATTTTGAGA
>BMAV01005613.1:220785-278724 GCA_019973955.1 Trichonephila inaurata madagascariensis | reverse complement strand
TCTTCTAGGATTGGCCCTTTAAAAAAAAACAATGTCAGACATTTTTATTAATGATTTTGACCACTTGGCTATTGCGGACATCACCAATGGTGAGAGTTGTCAGCATATTCATGCTAAGGTATGGAGCTTATCTAGCTTTTAACTGTATACTGAACAGTATTTTACAATTACTAGGGAAATCCCCTCTTCCCTCTTTCCCGTTCAGAATATCAAATTATATTCGAATAGTAATACAACCAATCACAGTTGCGAAAAAAGGGGCGCAGATATATTGCTAAGGTCCCTGTTAAGGCCGGATCACTCCTCTGAAAGGCTGTGTTAGGACGACATTTGGATGCTCATAATCTAGAGCCTTCATAGGTCACTGTAAGTGTTAAAGAGTCCAAACGAATCTGGAAGTCAATCGGAGAGAGAGTCCGTTGGAGTAGTCCGTTGTAGAGTGTTGAAGCGCGTAGAAGCGTCTGGGTTTCCCCTTTTCGTGTCTCTTTTTAGATTGAATACGCCACTCCCTTTCAAGTCTCGTGTGAAGCAAAACCATTTCTGTTTAGACCCGGGATTACATTCAAATTTTTCCCCCGGCCCCCCTCAGGTTTGGTTTGGAAGCCGTAGATTGGCGTGGAAACTGTGCGTCGGTCACCTCTCTGTCGGCAGGATAAAGGGAGTTTAAAAGTTGATTTGGCTTAGAATATAAGTGTCAGATTGTCATGTATTGGATAATGTTTTTGTTGTTGCCGTGTGTTTCAAACTGGGATGTATACGAAAGACGAGAGATAGATGAACAGAAATATACAATACAAAAACGCAGAAGAATATAGATTTTTATTCCAATCAATGATCCCAGCATAGAACAGAAGGGGTGCACTGCTTTCCATTCGAGACGGGAATCCATTTCAGTCGAAAGTCCTTCTTTTCCCGAAGATACACCCATGCCTTATTTAGGATTCGAACCCAAGTTCACTCGAATACAAGCCGAGTGTCATAACCCCCATACTAGCTGGGGTGGCCTTGGACACTTTTCCACGCGAAACTACCTGACCGTTAAGACGTCATAAGTTCCCTAACAGGAAAAAAGGGCCTTTATGGAGACCACCGAGTATATTAAAAAAAAACATGTCAAATTATAAATACAAATTTTTTAAAAAAGAATATTTTTTTATAAAAAAACATTGATTTTTTAAGCAAAAAACATAATTATTTAAAAACTTTCAAATATATATATTATATATATATGGTTATTGTTTTGAGTTCCACCGCCTTTGGTGATGCCTCTTTCGGCCACCCCCTGACTCCTTCTGAGGTAGCCCCATACTCCCAAGCGGAAACCCCGGGTGAGAGGCACCGATGATGTCAGAAAGGGGGCAACCCCATCTATAAAAAATGCGGGGAAATGGCTATGTTAACATCGAGTTTGATTCCCATAATATGAAAGTTTTGGGTTTTTTAAATATCAAAAAAAGAAATTTGTGTTCCGTTATTTTTTCTGATTATTACCACGCGTGGCTGTTTATTAAAAAAACAATATTTAGAAATATAGTTCGAGTCTAAAAAAATTCCTGAATATATGAATACTGATAAAACCAAAAAACCATAAAATTTGTACAGACAAAAATTCAGAAACTATTATAATGGTATTTGAATAAAATTTTTTAATTAGAAAATCAAATATTCAAAACTTTGGGTTTAAAAATTAAAAAAAAAAATAAATAAAAAAAAGAACGGATTTACTTTTTTTTTGCTACAAAATATTTTGATTTTCCAGTTTTTTTTTTTTTTGTTGTTCTATGTTTAAGAAAGATTCATTCTAAAAACAATTTTTTGTAAAACGTATCATTTTTCTAAATACTTTTTTCAAATTTCCTTTTTTTCTATTTTGGGTTTTTTCATATTTCCATGCATGAAGGAAAGTTTTGCTGTTCCCAACAATTTTGTCTGCTTTCACCATTATAATGAACTTTTTTAAAAAAACATATCAAAAAGTTTTTTTTATAGATTTGAAGAAAAACGCAAATAGCAAGATTTTTTATACATCATTTGAAGATTACTATAAAATATATATATATAAGAATAATTAAATAGTAACTTAGGCAAAATTCTACTTCACATTTAATATTTATTTTCCTTCCAAACATATTCGCACATTCCGTCTAAAATATTTACCTTGTAGAAAACGCGATGAAGAAGCTAATATGGTAAACGATATTGAAAAAAAAAAACATAATGGGTTGCCATATGTAAATGAAACAAAATTACTAAATGTAATCGTTTGGAAGATACGATTTAGAGTGGGGGTATTTTAATTTTTTAAAAATTTTAAAATTTTTTGATAAATTTATTAAAAATATTTTTTTTGATTTTTCGAACCTTTTTAAAAATTTTTTTCCCCAAAGTATGGGTTGCAATTTTTTTCTTCTTTTAACCTTTAAACTTGGAAAACAAAACTTTTTGTTTGTTCAAACTCAGTGAGACTGAAAACATTTTTTTGCTAACATTTATGGAACTTGTTATTGTGTTTCTATGGACTGATCACATAAATTGTGTATCAAGTGCAGCTTTATGAAGGGGAATATATTGTAAGTAGTTCTTTCTGCTATTTAAAACTATTTCTTTGCTTTTTTCAGAATTAGTTTGCATTTGAAATTTGTATATTAAATAATATTAGTCATTACCAATTACATTGTTTAATTTAAAGCATTTTATTCTTTAAAATTAAATTAAAAATTTTAAAATTTTTTTATGGGATTTCGGTATAAGTATAAAATCTAGTCGACCTTAGCCGCGGCACATTTTCATCTAAATTTATAATTATTAAAATACATTATTGGAAAACATTAGACTTTGAATATGGCGAAATTAGTCGACGGTGTCTTATAACAGAATCGGAATTTCCTTTCTGGACTATTAAATTTTTTTTTAACTTCGTTACATAACTTTTTCGCTTAATAACGTTTTATTTAAACTGCTGGAACGCAAAAAGAATATTTAATCTTTTTATTTTTTGTCATTTATTATTACAAAACCAATATTATATTTGAAGCATTCGAAGTTATTATTTTTGTAGTATAAAGAAAAAGTATTTCCCTATACAATGTGATTTTAAGAGTCACTAATTTATTTTATTACTTAAAGTGTAGTTTATCTTTGTGTTATGTTTAAATATTAATAATTAATCATGATTTAACTATGATCAATGTATATAATTATTAATACTAGTAAAAAGTTTTGGGGTCTTTTGTATCATATTATTAAACATCTTTATTAAGACTTTTTATTTTTTATTTATTTTTTCTCTTTTTATTTCTTATCTTTGCATATAAGCATTGTAATGGTTTATGATGTGGCCATACATTGATTAAAAGGTTGTTTTTTTATATAACTTAAATGCTGATAATACTAAGGTTCTTCTCATAACGTGTGAAAATTAGGATGGCAAACAAAAAATCATCTTAACATTTCCATAATCCCAAACTCAAAATATTCAGAAATTAAATTCTATGTATATTTCTGATACAAATGAATTTGATAATTTTATTTTTTATTTCTATATATAAGAAATAAAGAAATACATAATTCTACGATTTTTAGTTTCCTGTTTAATTTTTAAAACAATACTTTAATAGTAATAATCAGTAAGATCTCTCTTTAGCACCATTGGCAATTTTAGTTTAACTGATTCTAATCATGGATACTTCATTAAAATAATAATGCTTATTAATGAGTTTATTTTTCTCACATTAAATCTTTTTTATTTATTTATTTTTATGTTCAACTTTTAAAATTATTTCGTTATTTTAGCAATTTTTAAGAAACTCAAAAATAATATCTTGCGAAAAGAAATCATCGTCAATTGTAATCCAGTTTTCTACTTGGCGATCGCCTGAATTTTAAAAATTAACCATTCTTATATGAGTGAGTGAAAAAAAAGTGTTGTATATGAAGAAAGGAATAGATAAATTGAATTTTTCTTTTCAGAACTTCTAGAAGGATATCTCATTTTCTGAAAAAAAGTCAATAATTATTGAAATAAAGTGATTGGTTGAATTAAGTCACGTGTTTTTTACAATAATTTTACGTTTCTTAGGTATGAATTCTCTCCAATGTACTTAAATAGTTCAATTATTTTTATAATGAATGAAAAAAAAATAACTTTCAGTTTTGTTATGAATATATTTTTCATATAAAATAAGGGCAATTTTGGAAACTTGAAATCATAGTTGTTTAGTTTCTTCTGTTGCGAAATTTTGTTTGGTTTTTGAATTATGTTTCTTATTAATGAATATATAAAAGTATCGAACCTTTGTTAAATTATTACTATTTTTATAATAAATGAGAATTTAGGTCAAGTTAAAATAAACTATTAAGGAATTCATGATTTATAATTATTGTATATTTAAGTATTTATATATACAGGTGTTTCTGAATATTTTCAATAAAGTGTATAATGATATGCAATTATCCTATAAAAGTGTGTTTATTTTCTAATTGTGCATTTCGTAATTAACTTTGTCTTTCTTTTTTCATACTTTTACATAGGGAATTTTTGAAAGTGTACATTAATATTTTGATATTAGTTCTCCAAATTCAAGAATAATTTCATGTAATTTAAATTAAGTGGCCAACAAGTGTTCGTAAATGCCGTTTCTGTTATTCAAAAAATTAGTCCATTTGACTTTAATTGCAGGATGACGTTATTCACCCGCTGTTCCGAGTAAGAAACCACAAGAACAGCTCTCGCGGAAGATAATAACAAAACTTTACGGGGATGCACTGCCGGCGGATAGCATTGGTAGCAAAAAACAATTACAAAAACAGTTAGAGACTGAATATTCCCCTTCCCCCCGTTGAATTACATTAAAACAATAATTAAATCTAAGAGTATATATGAAACGGAATAAATATATAGCTGGCCGTGTCACTACACTTTAGTTTTTAAATTTCTAAAAGCCAGAGGAGGGGAAATAGAGTCCTGTTAAGACTAACCAAGAAAATCAATTAGAAAAATTTCTCTACATTTGGGTCAACGTATATTTTTGAGTTAAGTTTTTGCTGCATGAAGATCAATACGATTAAATACCGGGTGTTTCAAAAGTCACGCACATCCACATAATTCTTGTTGCTTAAAAACCAAAAGGGTTGGTTGAGATTTCTGTCCCTATATGACAGCAGGAGGTCTATCATAAGAAGGTTTGAAGGTATCAGGCATCAGTTTCAAAATACTTGTCAGTTGTAGTCAGCTGAGCACAAAGGGAGGTGCATGATGTTTTCCCAAGAGCAAGGAATAGCCATCCTGGAGTTTTATTTCGCTACAAAATATCATTGCCGTGTGATAAATACATTTCAGCAGAAATATCCAGGTGAAACAGCACCAAATGCATCAATGATAACACTTTCACTGCAACGGTTTCGTGACACATGATCAGTTGCAGACAGGATGCGATCGGGTAGAGCGTCTATAGTGAAAACGAAAGTAGAAGATGTGGAGTCGCTTTACGAAGAAGACCAATGCAAAGTCCTTCCATCTACATAAACATCAATACGGAATTCATATCCCTGCTGAATAATGATGAACGCTTGATTGCAGCAAGACGGCGCAACGTGTCACACATCACGGGGCAGTATGGAAGTTTTAACTGAATTTTTCGATGATCGTGTTGTTTCCAAAGGACTTTGGCCACCCCGTTCAGCGGACTTGTCAATTCATAATTTTTTCTTTTGGGGATATCTGAAAAATGTCGCCTTCAGGAACAATCCCTATACGCTTGGTGAACTTAATAGTATCATTCGTCATGCAATATCGGACATTAATTCTCACACTCTTCGAAAAGAGTCAATTAATTTGGTAAAAAGAGTTCAATTGTGTGCCCAAGAGAAAACAGACATCATTTTGAACATTTACTGTGATTTTACCATGTCTGACACCTGACAATAAAGGTAACGATTAAACCTTTGCTTATCCTTAATTTTGTTTGTTAACATAATTAATATGTCTTTAAAACTCAACCACAAAGGTTGATGTGCGCGACTTTTGAGAAACACCCGGTACATCTGAAAGTTGGCTGACATTAACTTGCAGGTTGTGATGAGAGTTTCAGAAACCATTCTCTTTTATGATTCCAAAACTTACAGAAAAGTGTGATACACAGTACATTTGTCTTTTTAACCGGTTCCAAAATTGAAAGGTATGAATCTAGCACAGTAAATAAATTGAATCAAATTTCTATTTTGTGAGCTTATATTTATTGATTTTTATTGCACAATTTATATCTTTTCTGAAATGCAAAGTTAACTAATGAATACAATCCTTTTAAAAAGGCGTGACCCTCCGGTATCACCCGCTTCCACAATGTTGCCATGGAAACATGGCATCTGTCCTGTTTTAAGCCAATATATAAACTATTATGAACAGGATTTAAATAATTGTACTATGTTTTGAGCATATTTTTGCTAACATCTAAAAATTTGGCAGTAGCTACTAAGTACTTAAGCAAAACTTTTCATTTGATTACCCATTTAATTGTAGGCTGTAAAAGAGAAACCAGTGCATACTCACTAACGGGGAAGTCCTTGGGGTGTGTGTGCCTGGACCAGAGTCCCTCAAAGGTGAGCTCGTACTTGGCCTCATCACAGGCACAGCAGTCCTCGATTATCTCGGGTTGCTCGTCCTGGTTTTCCTGCTCTAAAAATACAAAATAAACCACTAAAAAGGGCAGAAGAATCAACTGGCAGTTAAATGTAAGGTTGATTTGAATGAGTTACTTTTCACTTGGGAAGTAGTCCCTTGACGCTATCGTGAATGTAGTAATTCATTTTTAAGGACTGTGGGAAAAGGCTTTAGAATTATTTTTCTGAACTCTATTTTTTTCCTTCTTAACGATGGATTATCTGTGAATACGCATTCTATTCCGAATAAAAATAGTGTTTTGAAATGCTTTTCTTTTTCTGATTAATATAATTCCATCACATTCTGTTGTTACATCAGAGAATCATTTTCACCAAATAGACTTCTTTTACCACAAAAATTATTTTTGATACTGATTCCTTTTAAAATTATAATTTTTTTTTATTTCTAATACGTTAAGATTTTTTTTCTTTTTTATCCCAGTTATTTGGATGGATTTGTTTTTAGCTGTTTTTGTGATAACTGAATTATAAATTAATCGATTTTTGAAAAAAAAAATGCGTGATTTTTTGTATTTTTTCAATTTGAGTGTTTGTGAAGATAGTTGTACAAAATGTTTGTAAAGCTAGTGTTAGCACGCAAAACCTTTTTATGGAAGATTCTGCTTTTAACCTGCGATCACTCGCGCGGGGTGTTCTGTACACCCCAGCAATAAGAAAAGCCTCATAAGACTCCAAAAAGAATGCGCAGATCTACGAATTTTTCTGTAGATGCACATTTTAGGTCATTGAACCTTCAGGCCTGATGCAATCACTGTTATTCGGACGATTGGAACGCGACCTTTTTCTGGTGCGAGAACTCCTGCGAGCTTTTGGGATCACATGGATACAGCAGCGAATTTTTGGGAAAATGATTAAAAATTGTTTTTCTATTTTCTACTATCCTTACTTTAATTTTGAAGTTGTTTATTACTGGAAAACGTTTTATTGTGGTTTATGAAAAATATAAATTTTGCATTTTAAGATTAAAATTTTTTTTGTTTTTTAAATTAATCTAGTATTATTTTGTATGAAAAATTTTTAATTTATTTGTATAATACAAAAAAAATTTGTCCTAAAAGTATCTAATTACAAATTTTTATATTTAAATGCTTAAAAGTTGGGGGGGTTCTCTAACCTGCAGTAAAACCCCGGTAGCAAGACAGGCGCGAAAATGACCCCGGAAGGGGTTGTATGTGGGTTTTTAAAAACCTAAACAATATATTATTTGTTGACCATGATACAAAAAGTTTTTTTAAAATTTATGTAACTACGTATTTAAAAATTTTTTTGGACTTAATTGGGGAAAAATTATTAAATGGATATTGAATAGAAAAAGTAATGGAACTTTCTAAATGTAATGACGTATGTCAGTTCTCTGTTACCTTACATACTGTAGATAATAATGTAAAAACCATCTTAAATAATTTGTTTTTCAAAGTATGTAAGCAACTTTGTTATTTCAGATGGAACCTTTCATTTAACTCAGTGATACTCAACCAGCAGCCCGTGGGGACATGGAGCCCACCAGTTTTTTCTGAGTGGTCCGGTCATGGCCCATTGCTCTAAAAAATTCAATTATTCAAGAACAATATACTAAAAATTAAACGAGCAATTCTATCAATCCAGCAATTAAATCTATCAATTTTGCTATCGATTAACTTTTTTTGACAGTAGAATGTAAGCAAAATGCTTGGTCATGGCTGAAAGGAAATCATAACTACCCCATAGCCCATTGAAAGATGCATAAAACTAAATATTGTGTGTGTTTGATAGAAATACCTGTCATATGTATGTTGCCTGGCAGCATAAAAGGTTGAGTACCAGTGGTTTAAATGGATGTTAATTTCCCCCAAGAGTATATGTTTTGTATATATGAGAGTATATATACGCACAAAATATGCATAACTGTTTGTTGCTAATTGTTACTAACTTAACTGCATTACTATTAAAAATTGCTCCGGTAATGGTGGACTTTTTTTTAAGTAGTTGATATTTCGTCTGAAATTTTTTTTTAAAAAAGCAACATTTGGTGATTTGTCGCTTTATTCGCCCTTTAAATCAAATAATAGCTTTTATGATAAAATATAAAATTTTTGTCTTATTATAAACACATTATCATAAAAAGATAAATTTTAAACACAAAAACTGATAAATCCGTCGGTAAAAGTCATTTTTTATCACCGGCTAAGATTTCACTATTACGAAATACTTAAAACTTTAATTGTTACCTTCTTCACATAATTCACGAATAAGACCACCTTCATCCATGTACCATACTTCTCGGTTCTCTTGAACTGTGGCTCTGCAAAAAAGAACATAATATTAAATTTATGATCAATGAAAAGGAACACGTATAATTACAATAAGCTGGATTTTTTAAAATTTATTTCAGTGACGTTATATATTGCATTATATATACACACTTAATTTTCTTAGAAAACCGTGTAAAAAAATTACATGTGGCATATAGTAAGTTCGGGAACATGTTTCGTAACTTTACAAAATCGTGAAAGAAGAAGCTTAGAAAGTGTTGCTTATTTTTAAGTCAATAAATATCATCAATAAATAAATTTCATTCTCTATTCCTTAACTTTGCATGCATTGCCACGCTAATCGAATTGTTTCAAATATTTCGTACTGCATGGCACACTGAATCCTACAGGTAGATTGCTTTGGTCCACCACAGCTATAAGGTTGGCGACCCCTGATATAAACTTCAATAATTTTTCATGGTTTCTAGGTTTAAATATATATAAGTTATCAAATACTATTGAAAAAGTCTCTTTGATATTCTATCCTTCTTCTCATCAATAGGAAAAATTTTCCTTTTTTTATTTTCATAGGAAACAAACGATCTAACAAAGATTTATTTTATTGAAAATTTGGACATTTGATAAGGAGTTTTTAGATATATGTTAATTAGAGCTTACTTTGACTTTTGAAATCAAGTTTTTAAAAAAAAATATTTAAGGTATCTGAGTATGTTCGGAACGGTGATTTTAAAAAAGCGCATAAATGGATAATTTTCATGATATTTAGTGTCACTTAGATTAGACTACATGTATACAATTGTTTTAAGGATATTTTGACAAAAAAAAATTATTTAATTACAATATTTAGGCAAAAAATTAACTTAGAATAACCTTTTTTCAAAATGTTCTCCTTTTGTGAAAAATGCTTCTATTATAATAATATTTTGCCTGCATATAGCTCAGACCTCTGTACAGAGGCTCCACTAGGAGTTTTGAAAAATTCACATTATTTGAAGAGTTACAACCCATTGAAATAATGATCGGCGTTTTTTTCTTAAAATTTCTCCCCTCTGTTGTCGTAAAACGTGGATAAACCCACTTCTAAGTTATGTATTTCAAAAATTCTAATTGAGCCTCTGTACAGAGATCTGAGCTATATACAGGCAAAATATTATTATAATAGAAGCATTTTTCATCAAAGGAGAATATTTTGAAAATGGGTCATTCTATGTTCATTTTTTGTCAAAATAGTGTACTTAAATAATTTTTTATTGTAATACTATTCTTAAAACAATTTTTATACATTTTCCAATCAAATGACACTAAATATCAAAATATGATCCATTTTACACGCTTTTAAAAATCAGGGTTTCCCGAACGTAGTCGGATATTTTAATAATTTTGAACTAAATATAAAAGTAAAGAATGTTTTTTTTAAAAAGGGAAAAAATTTTTAAATGAATGCAATTAAAAATTTTTTTAATGGGAATTACGTAGACAATTGAAAAATTTTTTATTTTTTTCCATACGGAAATCAGGGAAGAAAATTTTTTTATGGGAAAATTTATACTTGCTTAAAAAAATTTCTTTATTTAAAAGTCAAAACTTTTAACCCACAAAGGGCCTTTTTAAAAAGTAAAACATTATAATTTAAATTTTACATTTAAAACAAGCATAATGAATTAAAGAAAATAAACTAAAACTTTTACCGGAAGAATTTTTTAAAAAATATAAGTATTTAAATTTAAATGTTTCAGTTCTTCCCTTTGGAAATCGTATTTTTTTACAAAAGTAGTCTAAACAAAAATTTTAATAAAGGCTAAGAGCTCGACAGTCTTACGATAAATGCAGAGCCCACGTGTTCTCAATCAAAATTCCCTGATTTCCCTATTTGAAAAATTTAGATAAGAATTTCCAATTTATAACAAAATATATAAAATATTTTTTTAAAAAAGTTTTAAAAAATTAAAAGAAAAAAAGTAAACCCTTTTGATGTACTTTTAAATCAAATTTTAAACCCCCATCTTTAAAAGGGAAAAAAATATGGGGGCTTTTTCAAAGAAAGTTTCTGTAAAAAGCAAAAGTTGGCAATGGCGAAGGCATGAGCTGATCGGCTAAACGAACTGTTTGGGGGAAAACCCGTGGGGTGTAGCTGACTATGACGTTACATGAATTGGGGCCCCAATAGTTTTTTAAAATTAAAAACCCAGGATCGTACACATTCAACAAATCGTTTTTTCCAATTTTAGTATTAAAAGATAATGATTTTTTTGAATCAAAAAAATTTTTTTTCGTCGAAAAAAAAACCTTTTTAAAAATATAAAAAAAATTAAATTTGACAAAAATTTAAAAAAAACGTTTACAAATGTTTTTGGTTTTTTCCTTTTCTTAAAAGCATAATTTTTACTTTTTAGGTATATTTTTTAAAAAAAAAAACTTTGCATAAGTGGTTCTAAATTTTTTTGTTATAAGGATACCTGTGCATAAAAGTAAACCTTTTTTTTTAAAAGGTAAAGCAGTAAAATAGTGTTTTTAAAAAAATTTTTTTTATGAAAAAAGGGAAAAAAATTAAAAAGGTTTTACAAAATTACACAAAGTTTTATAATTTTTTTTTGAAGAAACTATCTTAATATTTTAAATTAAAAAAAGGTTCACTATTTTTTGTTTTATATTTTGTAAAAAAAATTTTTTCTTTTAGCATACTTTTTTAAAAAAAAAATTTTAACCCAAATAAAAAAGAATGAATTCAAAAATTTACCCCTTTTTAAAAGGAAAAAAATTTAAAAAAGGTTAGTTTTTTCACAGAAACCCTAAAAAAATTTTTATTAATTTTTTAAAAAAAACCCTAAGCTTGGGAAATTTTAAAAATAAAATAATTTAAAAAAAGGGGAGTTTTTATTTTTCATTTTAATTTTTAACCCTAAAAAGGGGAAAATTTTAAAAAAGGTAATATTTTGAAGGAAATTTTAAAAAAATAAATAAAATTTTAAAAAAAATTATTTCGGGATTTAGGATTTAAATTAAATTTTAAATTTAATTTTAAACATTTTACAAAAAAATTTTTTTTAAAATTTAAATTTTTTTTAAAAAGTTTTTAAATAAAATTGTTAAAAAATTTCCCCTTTTTAAAAAAACCCCCAAAACCTTTTTCCCTTTTTAATACCCCAGACTTCTTGGGTCAGACTCAATTTTTGTTTTTAAAATCACAAAATTTTTTAAAAAAAATTTGGTATAAATATAAAATTATTATTAGGGGTTTTTTTCAAAATTTTTCCCCCCAATTTTCAAAAACAAAAAAAATTTTTTAATTTAAAATTATTTTTTATTTTCCCCAAAATTGTAAATACCTTTATTAAATAAAAAATTTTTAAAAAAAAAGGAAATTTTTAAAAGGGGTATTTATTTCCCTTTTTAAAAAAAGACCCCTTATTTTTTGGCTTTTTAAAACTTTTTGAACTTTTTCCTGGTCCCTTTAAAACAAAATTTTCCCCTTTAAAAGGCTTTTAAAATAATTTCCCGCCTAAGGGAAAACCAAAAAGAAAAACCAAGAATGCAATTAAAAAAATTAAAGATTTTTCCCCAGGCGGGGTCCCTTTCCCACATGACTTGGATGTCTTGTTTGGGGGAGAGAGGCGTGCACATGGCGTTGGGACAATCTTCCGAATACTTGCACATGGCGTCACCAAAGAGCTGTAGAAAAAAATAACAGTGAGACATCCTATTTAGAAAACTGGCTTTTTGAAAAAAAAGGATTTTTTAAACAAAATTTTTTATTAAAAAATTGGGAATATTTTTTTTAAATTTTTTTAAATTTAATGAAAAATACGATGAAAATTTTTTAAAACTTTTTGGGGAGTTAAAGGTTTAAGCCAAAATTAAATTTATTTTTAATTCCTGCATTTGGGGGGGTTTCACACCCCCCAAAAAAATTTTTCCCAAATTTTAAAAAAATTCCCCCAAAAAATTTTTTTCTAAAAGGAAAACATTTTTTAAAAAATTTTTTAGGAATAAAACCTTTAAAAGGGTTAATGATTTTTTTTAAAAAATTTATTTTAAATTAATTAAATTGAATAAAAGCCAAAGTTTTTTTAAAAGGGTTAAAATTTTTTCCCCCCCCACCACGGGTCCGGTTTAAATTGGGTAAATTTGGTTATCTTTTATTTTATTTTTTAAAAAATATAAAATTTGTTTAAAAGTAATTTAATTTAAAAAAGGGTTGCTCAGATGAAAAATTTAACCAAATTTTTTTTGCTAATAAAAAACCTTGATTTTAAAATAGGTAAAAATTGATTAAATTTAACCTTAAAATCGGGGTGTTGGAACTAAAGTTTTAAGGATTAAGAGGAGAAAAAAGGGGAAAAAACCCCAAAATAAATAGCAAATATAGAAAAGGGAAAAGGAAAATCGTTTTCCCTTTTTTGGGCATTAATATGGGGATTCTGTCATGTTCATACATTTTATATTAATTGAAATTTTATTTAATAAAAGTAGTTAAAAAAAAAAAATTTTTTTTATTGCCCCAAGTGGGAAATTTTAACTTAAAAACTTTTTTTTATATTACTTTTTTTAAAACCCCCAAAAAGGGGTTTCTTTGAAATAAAGAAAACTGTTACCAATAATCCATACTTCAAACCATAGGGGAATAAAAAGTCATTTAAAAAAATTCCTTTAAATTTGGGAATTTTAAGGCAGGTTTTTCTTAAATTTAAGAGAAAACTTTTTAGTTTTTTAGGATAATGAAGATTAATAAATTTATTTTCTTTGTCTTTGTATACCAGATGTCATCTTCCCACTTCTTTCTTTTTCTACTTCTTGAATAAATGCGATTTAATAAATTTCCCTTTTTATACCAGCTGATATCTTTTTCTAAACAACTTTTGCAGGGGGGCGAAGTTTTTTAATGACACAGTTTGCTTTGTTTTTAAGTCTTGGCCCACACGGGGAGGGGGTAAATTTTTTTCCCCCCTTTATAAAACTTTTTCTTTTGCACGTATTCTTTCACACAAGAAGACTTCTTTTCTTAATTTGGCAGAATAGCGGATTTTCAAAAGGGCAGTAAGAAGACAAGCTTAATATTTTTATCAATATACGTCTATGTTGAGGGATCATTTTGTTTTTTTAATAAGCTCTTTTTTTCGTTTTTCTTAAGATATCCGACTACGTTTGGAACCGTGATTTTAAGAAGGCGCATAAATGGATAATTTTTTGTGATATTTAGTGTCACTTAGATTAGAATACATGTATACAATTGTTTTAAAAGGGTATTTTGTAAAAAAAATTTAAATTCAATATTTCGGCAAAAAAATTTAAAAGAATAACCTTTTTTTTAAAATGTTCTCCTTTTTTGAAAAAAAGCTTCTAAAATTAATATTTTTATTTTTCTATAGCTCAGACCTCTGTAAAAGAGGTTAACTAAGATTTTTGAAAAAATTCCCTTATTTTCGGAGTTACAAAAATTTTGAAATTTTAATTTTCGGCGTTTTTTTTTAAAATTTCTGTCCTCTTTGTCGAAAAAATGGATAAACCCCTTCTAAGTTTTTTATATTTCAAAAAATTTTTTTGTTGAAACCCCCCTGTAGAGAGTTCCCCAAACTATATACAGGCAAAATATTATTATAATAAAGCATTTTTTTTTTAAAAAAAGGGGAAAAATTTTTAAAAAGGAATATTTTTTGTTTATTTTTTTTTCCCAAAAAAATTTAATTTAAATAATTTTTTTTGTAATATTTTTCTTAAAACAATTTTTATAATTTTTTTTAATCTAAGTGAACCAAAAAATCCGGGAAAATTTATCCATTTATACGCTTTTTTAAAATCACGTTTCCGGAAAAATAGTCGGCCTTTTTAAAAAGAATTTTCGAAAACGGTTTTTTCCTTGAATACACTTTTTAACACACTTTTTATTAAGCTTCACCTTTTGTAAGGGGAAACTTTTTAAATCCCCTTTTTACCCACTTTTTTAAGGTCAGATTAATTGAAATTTTTCACACTTGGGGGAAAGGGCCGATGGCAATATAGTATTTAATAATTTTGTTCCATTGCCCAAACAGGGTCATCAAGATTCCCATTTTCCCGATTTGGGACTAATAGATTAAGTTACAACCCCAAGCCGAAAAATTTCTCAAAGGTTAATACAAATACCCAAAAAATTTTTTGTAAAAGGGAATTCAGTTAGTAAAAACTTTGTTCGATTAATTTAAAAAAAAACCTTTTTTAGCTTTTTAAAAAATCATTTATTGAAATAAATTTTAAAAGAACTTGCGCCCTATTACACATACAAAAAAAAAAAGTTTTTTTTTTGTAAAAGGTGGGGTTGATATTAATTTTGAAAGGTAAAATAAGGTTATTTTTCTTTTTAGTTATTTATTTAAAAAGGGGCCCCAAAGAACCCCCCTTTAATAAAAAAACCCGATTACGCGCCCCAATCCCGCCCCCTTTAACCCCCAAAAAATAACGTCCAAACCCAACTCAAAAATTGCTCCCGACGCAATTTAAACCCCTGCGCAATTTTTTTTTTGACCTGGTTTACAAATTTTTAAACCAAATTTTCGGTCTGAAATAACCAAATTTTTACTTCTTTAAATTTACTTCCCCCTTTTTTTTGTTGCCTATTTCCCAAAACCCTAATTTTGGGGGGTTTTTTCAGGGGGTTTTTTTTTAAAAAGTCCCCCCCTTATTTTCCAAACCTTTTTTTATTTGGGCTTGGTTCAACGGAAGGCCCAAAAAACCTTCCCCTTAATTAAAAAAATGGGTTTAAAATTTCCTTTTGGCCCCTATTGGGGAAAAATTTTAAATTTTATAAAAAGAAAACATTTTTTGGAAAATTTTTAAACTATACAAATGGAACACGGTTCTTTAATTTTCCCTTTAATTTTCCACCGAACCCTATTTTTAAAAGCCATAAAAGGAAAAAATTTTCAGATATTTAGTCTTTTAAAAGAATACATTTTAAAAGTTTTTGAACCCTTTTCCAAAAAAAATTTTAAAAAAAATTTTGGAAAAATTAAAAAAACCCTTTTTTCAAAAATTTCCCGAAAATTTTCCCTTTTAAAAATATTTTCCTTTAAGCCCGAATTCTACAGGGCTCAACCCAGTTTTGAAAAAACCCTTGGAGAAACCCGAAATAATTTTAAACCTTTTTTAAAAGGGGAAAAATTATAAAACCGTAAAATTTCAAAAGATTTAGTTTTGAATTTTTTGCAAAAAAGTTTTATAAAAGGCAATTTTTTCCAAAAAAAACTTTTAATAAAATTTTTCTTTAATTTTGTTTTTAAAATTTTTTAAAAAAATTTTGGCAAAATCCTTAAACCCTTTTTTAATGTATTTTTAAACAAATGAAATTTAAATTTTTATGCAAAAATGTTATTTTGGTTTTAAAAGGGGTTAATTTGGTATTAAAATTTTTTAAAAAATTCTTTTTTGTTTTTTTCAAAATCCCACCCCCGAATGTGGTATTTTTCCCCAAAACAAGAGTTGGGGCGTTAATTTTTTAAAAATTTTTTTAATTTTTTAAGGTTTTAAAAGAAAATTCCATAATTTCTTTAAAAAGTTTTAAATAAAAAATTTTGAAAACCTTATGTTTTAATGAAAAAACTTAAAATTTAAATAAAAAAAAAAAAAGTATGGGGGGAATTAAAAAGGGAGGTTTCCTTTTTAATAATATTTTTTCCCAAAAAAAAATTAAAATTATCTTCTAATTGTTTTAAAAATTTTATTATTGTTTTGTTAAACCCCCCTTAAAGGGGAGGAAAAATCCGATTTTAACTTGTAAAAATGGAAAGGAATGGAAATTTTTTAAAATTTTATTTTTAAAGGGGTTTCCACTTTTTTATTTAAACACTTTTCCAATTCCCCAATTGGTTTTCTAAAATTGCCCTTATTTATAAAAAATTTTCTTTTTCCTTTTTTTAAAGGGAAAAATTTTTAATTTTTTGTTCGTTTTTTTTTAAATTTTTTGGAAAAATTTTTCCAAAAAGGGCCTTAAAGAACTTTTGGAATTATGGGAAAAAAAGGAAAGAACACCTTTTTTTGGGTTTTTCCACCCCAAAAATTTAAGAAAACCAAAATTCTTAAAATTTTCAAAGAAATAAGCACCAAACCTTTTTTTCCGCCCAGTTCCCCTTTTTAAAAGGAATGGGAAAAAAATTAAAAATTTTATTCCTGGGGTTTTTGTAAAAAAGGGATTTCACAAAAAATTACCCTTTTTTCAAAACAAATTCAAACCCTTTCCTTCTAATTTAAAAAATTTTTAAATTTATTAAAAAATGTTTTTAAAAATTTTTTGTTTTTTTTCCCCCCCCCCGAAAATGCATTGGAATTAATAACACTATACCTTAAAAGCTGAAGCTACAATATACGGCTTTAATCTCTTAATTGCCACCGACGTATAACATCTCACTCATCAAGATTATTGTCCGGGACGTATATATACGTCTTTCAAAAGAACATCTTTACTGCTCACTGAATTACAATATTCCAAAGGATTTGGAATATATTAAGGACTTGACAGTGTTTCGATGAGTTTAAGAGAGGATTCCCTTTTTTATATATTTTCATTTCCACAACAAACCCCTCAATACACTACATGCTCACCTATTATTGACGTTGAGAACAATCGCATAGCTTTTAACCCATTTAAGGATTAATTATAAACGGTACAAATGATCAAGATCAGTGTTTTTTGCATATAGTTTTATATATATAATCCAGGGATCACTGGTAATTAATAAACTTTTCTTAACTTAGTACTTTTAAATTAATTATAAAACACATTACGCAGTACTAAACATATATATTGTATTTTATCAGTGTAAATGTTATTTGATTTTTTTATGTCACAATGTATTTTTTATTATTTCAGTAAATAATAATTTTCTAAATAATTTTTTGTTTCCATTTTGTATGCTCACTGGGCCCCCCCAAGTTTGAGAAACAATATCTTAAATAGTTTCGAATAAAACTATGACACCAGAAGACCTTTTTACTTCCGTCCCAATTCCTTATTAATGGAATGGAATAAAAGTATAAAATTTATGCCTCAAAGGGTTTTGTAAACGTATTGTCACAGAATTGAACGGTTTTCTAACCAGAATGGTAAATAACAAGCAATTTCCTTCTGAATAAATGGTCGTTAACGTGGTGTGGAAATAATGTAAGAGAAGGTGTGGCCTCT
The DNA here is from genome assembly GCA_019973955.1 of Trichonephila inaurata madagascariensis. Classification (NCBI taxonomy): domain Eukaryota; kingdom Metazoa; phylum Arthropoda; class Arachnida; order Araneae; family Nephilidae; genus Trichonephila; species Trichonephila inaurata. The sequence continues at coordinate 260,643 of BMAV01005613.1, read as the reverse complement.
CAGATTTCGTTTTTATCACTTGACCGTTGTTCAGAATTTCGAGGTTCGTTGCCAACAGCTTTCGTTTTGCTTTAGTGTGGGACATAAATTAATATTGAATCAGATAGGATAAATCGTAATTAATTCTGGAATTACATCTCGTAATTACAGTAGATTTATCTGCTAACAGGAAATTAATGACACTCGTATAAATTCACAATATATTAATTTTAAAAATCCGTCAAATATAGAAAACAGTAATCGCAATTTTGCATGACAATGACATATTCTAATCAGTGAACCACGTTGTCAAGGGTAGGAATGAAATTTTTTTTTGTTTCATTATTTTAAATTGTACATAGATTGAGGTTTTCATAAACTAATTTGATAAGGTAAATTTATAGAAATAGGAATTAGGACATGTCAGTTTTTAACAATTTTACAAGAATTTATTTTTATCGAAATAAAATTGACGCTCATTATGCTATTCAAAAATTGCATGGATTAATCTTAGATTTAAGGGATTTTTACCTATTTCATATGTGTGTGTGTGTGTATAATAGCTAACAACAGCGATTTCCAACCGGTGGTCCAGGAAAAATTTTTGATGATTCACAGAAAAACTGGGACATTATTTATACATACCACACTAAAAATGTGTGTGTAGTACTTAAATAAACTTAAAAACATTTCATTTTTAAAAATATGTAATCACTCTATTTCTTTGCTAAATTTAATGGGGTTATTTCTTATTTATGGAATAAACGTTTCCTGATCATTATTACATTAACGCATTTACCCTTTTTCCTTAATTAGTATTAGTGGTCCCTGAAGTTCTAAAATGGCGATTGCTGGCTTAGAATGCAAAATTATTAGAAAACATCTCAATTTTTAATGAAAATGATTGTTTATCTATGTTTTAAAAGAGTTATTGCATTTGCTTTAAATTGTGCATTATTCCTTTTTAAATCGCTCCTTTTTAAAATTATGTCCAAATTTATTAAAATAACAAATAAGAACCAAATTTTTTTTTTTATTCATTATTCACAGAAATTCATATGAGCCTAACCTCGATTGAAATGTTTATTATTTTACCAACAGTTAATTTTTGTTTTAGTTGTCTTTAGTTATTGTTATTCTACAATAGTGCTTTCCAAACCTTTTTAACGCCCCGGCAGGTCAACGCTTAATAATTTTACCGTGGTCCACTAAGGTTGGGGAGAGAGAGGCATGGATTGTTTAGATTTTAGACTTAGAATTAATAATTTTAATTTAATTGTATTTAAACATGACTTCAGAATAAATACAGTTACATTAAAAATGAATATAAAATGAGACTTAAGATATCCGATTACGTCCGGAACCGTGATTTTGCAAAAGCGTATAAATGGATAATATTTATGATATTTAGTGTCACTTAGATTAGAAAATGTATATAAAATTGTTTTAAGAATAGCATTACAATAAAAAATCATTTAAGTACAATATTTTGACAGAAAAATGAACGTAGAATAGCCCATTTTCAAAATATTCTCCTTTTGTAAGAAATGCTTCTATTATAATAATATTTTGCCTGTATATAGCTCAGATCTCTGTACAGAGGCTCAACTAGTATTTTTGAAATATATAACTTAGAAGTGGGTTTATTCATGTTTTACGATAAAGAGGGGAGAAATTTTCAGAAAAAAAACGTCGATAATTATTTAAATGGGTTGTAATTCAAAATAATGTGAATTTTTCAAAACTCATAGTTAAGCCTCTGTACAGAACTTTGAGCTATATACAGGCAAAATATTATTATAATAAAAGCATTTTTGACAAAAGGAGAACATTTTGAAAAAAGTTATTCTAAGTAAATTTTTTGCCGAAATAATGTTTTTAAATAATTTTTTTTGTCAAAATGTCCTTAACACAATTTTATACATGTAATCTAATCTGAGTGACACTAAATAACATGAAAATTATCCTATTATGCGCTTTTTTAAAATCACGGTTCTAAACGTAGTCGGATACCTTAAGTGTGGCGCAGGTAGAGCCACTCAAAGTTGCAAATCAGGGTTGTTTTAAATGCGTGCTGTAAAGTTCGTGAAAATTATCTGTCTATGAAATTTGACGTATTGAATTGATGTTAGCCAAGAATGCCTATAAGAAGACTAAGGAAACATTATCAACATCTTACAGAGTTTTAAAGAGGTCGTGTAACAGGGCTACTAGAAAGTGGATGTTCTTTCTGCGACATTGCCAAAAGACTTGACCGGAATTTATTCACTGTGCATGATTGTTGGGAGCAGTGGTCAAGGGAAGGTACTGCCTCAAGAAAATTGGGTTCCGGATGGCCATGGCCCACTATAGAGAAGGAAGACCGCCGTATTCCGCGTATGTCTATGGCGCATCGTACTGCGTCTGTGGTAGAAATTCGAGCTGAAGTTGGTATCACAATGACACAACGAACTATTAGAAATCGGTTTCTTCAAAGACAGCGCCAAATCAGGAGCCCTTTAGCGTGTATTCCACTGACTCCAAGTGAAGGAGTGGAGATCTGTTGTGTTTTCTGATGAAAGCAGGCTCTGCCTTGGTGCCAGTGATGACGCCTGTGTTGGTCAGAAGGAGGCTAGGGGAACGCCTGTAACCAAACTTTCTGCAGCCTAGACACACTGGACCTACACCTGGAGTCATGATCTGGAGAGCAATTTCCCATGGCAGCAGGAGCACTCTAATGGTTATTCTAAACACACACACTGTCTGCAAATTTGTACGCTAAACTAGTAATTCAACTTATAGTACTGCCACTCTTGAACATCATTCTAGGCAGGGCGGGGGTTACAACAGGATAAAGCTCACCCTCACACCGCTGTTGAAACTTAACTTGCTCTACAGAGTGTTGACATATTACCTTGGCCTCCGAGATCACCAGTTCTGTCTCAATTGAGCCCGTATGGGTTATCATTGGACAACAACTTCAGCATCATCCACAGCTATCACTGACAACCTCAATATTGACACAGCAAGTACAACAAGCATGACACTCGATACCACAAAGTGACATCCGGCACTTAATGACGCGACGCATGTACGCTTGCATGATGGTATTTATAATTCTGAAGGTTACACCTGCTTTTAATGTAACAACATTTCACATTTTAAATGCATTTTCTTGAGCTTAAATTAACCTGTGATCTTGAAAATTAAATCAATCAAACACGTTAACTATACAATTACATTGTCCAAATTTTATTACTCTACAATAATTTTTTCTTGGTGTTTTGGGATTTTCTCCCGTCAGTGTAATTTCGTGTTCCTTGTGTGGCCTGGTACTATTTGATCCACCGTGGCCTGGTGTTGGGGACTACTGTACTACAATATAACATAATAAATTGTCAATGTACCCTATCATTTTATTCTAAATTAAAAGGAAGACTTCTGTATCATGCTAATAGAAGATTTGGATGAGAATTAATGTTCTACCTTTTATCTTTGGAAAAAATGCACCTATAAACTGATTTTTAACGTACTACTAAATCATTACAGCGACATCTATAGTAAGTTTTTCACATCAACCAAAATCTTTTAATTTATGAATTTTCATAAAAAAAATTTAACATTTGATAAGTTAAGTAAATCAACTCTTTCACTGAAGTATTTGTTCCATTAATTTAATGTACTACTGATTAAGCAAGCCAACAGATTATAGTTTAGATTACCCAACTCAGAAGAGAAGAATTTGTTTTAAATGAAATTTTGTTTGCCTTTCGCAGACGTTTGTACCGAGCGGTGAAATTAGATAAGCCATGCACAGAGTTATTTGAGAATACAGAGAGAAACCAAACTTAATTCATTTATTACGAACGTCAGCAAGGTTTGAGATAAATTCTTTTGTCAAACAATACAACTGTTTTTAACATACATGAAAGTTAAAGCCGACACAATTTCTGAACAGAAAAACTTAATTAATTGTCTTGGAATTGTTTTATAGAAATGAATTAGTGTTTAATAGTAAAAGAATAACTGTGGATTTTTAACAGAAAAGTAACGTGATAGTACCTAAAGCTTGAAATGGAGTTTTAAAGATCTATTCTCGTTTACAGAGGATATAACTAAGTTGTATAAGAAACCCTTACATTCAGGAGCTGAGATAAGGGATTTACAGAAGCGTTGAGGAGGTAATAACAAGTAATATAAACAAAAATTAAGTCAGTTCCTACTTTGAATGGATGAATAGAAAGCATTTATATATTAACGGTTGAAAAATTTAAATGTAAGACATATATAAATAAATATATATGTATATATAGGGAGAGAGTGTGAACTAATAGTAGGAATTGAAAAAAGAGCATAATTTGTCTGCATTGTTGTAGCAGTGCACACCCGTTTTGGTTAGTTTGGCTGAAATACCGGTTTTCGACGCAAACTTTTGTCTTTGTTTTGACAGTTACATTGTTACAACAATAGAGACGAATCTAAGTTGGCGTCGAAAACAGGTAATTAATTAAATTTAATTAAGTTAATGAATTAATATTTGAAAAAACTGTATAAACATCGAATGTCACCCACTACAAGTTTTAAAAAAATTATTTGAACCTTACTAGATGACTGTATAGGAATAGGTTTTCGAACAGTGCAATGCTCAACAGTTGTTTCGTGCGAGGCCAAAAATGACGGGAAAACCCTAGGTCAGGGATATTTGGGGAATTTCAGTTGTGTAATTTGGTAAACTACGTGGGATATTATGTCAAGTTTGTTTCTAAGTGAGGGGGTGCTCTTTTGTAGAGTTGTGAACTGCTATGGCTTCGAATTCAAAACGGAAGCTCAACGTCTTGAACATAGAGACAAAACTTGAAATATTGAACCGTCTCGCGAAGGGAGAAAGTGGAGCGTCTCTAGCACAGTCTTATAATGTTGGAAAGTCAACAATTTCTGACATAAGAAAAGCCGAGAAACCATTTTAAATTTTGCGTCCAAACTTGACTCAGAAGATGGCTCGAAGAAAAGGAAAAACCATGAGGGAAGCAAACGATGTTGTTCTTGATCGTGCACTCCACTTGGCAAAAGGGACCGATATTGGGTCCTCTGTTGTGCGAAAAAGCTCTGGTACTAAACGAGGAATTAGGCGATTCGGCTGTTTTCAAAGCTAGCACTGCTTGTTTAAAGAACTTTAAAACACTCCATGGGATATGGGAACTTCAGATTGAAGAGGCGAATCATTGTCCGGCGATAGGAAATCTGCCCACAAGTTTAAGGAAACATTTTTGAAGCATATGGAAGAAGAAGGTTACTCCAGAGATGACGTTTACAACTTAGACGAGACTGGAGTAAATTGGAAGGCTCTGCCATTTTGCACCTATTTTCCTTTTTCTTCAAGCACATTTCCCACAGGTGATGATTTTCAATATTCATATAGTTTCCGGTTTTATATACTGCATGAATCGCATTCAGTTTTAGGTCATCCGGACAATCGCGTATCCGAACGGTGTCCGGTCCCAATTGATTCGGATAAACGACGTTCTACTGTATATATATATATCTTACTCCTTTTAACCTGAGATTTAGCACTACATTGTATTTTGCATATTAATTTATTATATTGTATCTTATCTCATGTCAGTGCATTTACACTTATATGAAAATGAGATTATTAGAGTCCAAAACTAGGCATATCATCTCTCTTTCATTAATGAAATGGTTTTCGAAAATGAAACATTTTTGCAATTCAATGCAACAACAACAACAACATAAAAAGAAACTTCAAGATATATAGTTTAAATAAATCTTTGGAATTCGGGAAAAAGTAGCCTTATTTGCCTCTTGCAAAGATTGGGACGTTTCAACGATTTCATGGGCTATTAACTGTCAGTCTACCCGAACAAGCAAAGTATCCGATGAAATATTTCCCTATTTCTTCCAAGACGATGATCATTCCGTTGTATCCCGAGATGTTTTGAGAAAACATCGAGATGATATATGATATTTAAGTTGACGTAATGCACAATTTATGTTATCTAACCTAACCTCTGTCCAGACTACTACAAACACCGCATTTTACGGTCTGGTTACTTTTCGCCGTCATCTACTTGCCAATAAATCATCTCCTGTCACATTTGTGGGAAGGAGGTATTTTCTCCATCAAGATTTTATCCTTTATACTCTCAATCTTGGAGATAAATAAAACGAGACGCAGACAGGAAATATTAAAACCTAAGTAAAAATTATGGTGTACATTCTTGCACTTAAGATTAGTATTTAACTTATGTATAGGCAGTGGTTCTCAAGGTGGTCCCTACGGATCCCCAGGGGTTCCCGATATTATTCAGGGGTCCATGGAAAATTTAAATTGATTTCGGAGTCCCTGAAGAGTGTCAGGGGGTCTGCGTGAAGTTTAATATAAAATGAAAAAATTTGAATCCATTTTTATTTTTATGGAAATTTAAGGTATCTGACTACGTTCGGAACAGTGATTTTGCAAAAGCTTATAAATGGATAATATTTATGATATTTAGTATCACTTAGATTAGAAAACGTATATAAAATTGTTTTAAAAATGTTATTACAGTAAACAATTATTTCAGTGCAATATTTTGACAAAAAATGAACAAAGAATGATTAACTTTCAAAACATTCTCCTTTTATGAAAAATGCTTCTATTACAATAATATTTTGCCTGTATGTATCTCAGACCCCCTGTACAGACGCTGAACTGTAAATTTTGAAATTTATAATTTGGAAGTGGATTTATCCATATTTTAATACAACAGAGGGGAGAAATTTTAAGAAAAAACCGCCGATAACTATTTCGATTGATGATAACTCTGAAAATAATGTGAATTTTTTAAAAGTCATAGTTCGGACTCTCTGGGGAAGTCTTTATATAAGCGAAATATTATTAGTATAGAAGCAATTTTTATAAAAGGAGAACGTTTTGAAAATAGGTTATTCTAAGTTAATTTTTGGAAAAGTTTAGTATTTAAATAATTTTTTTCATAATGTCCTTAAAACAATTTTAAACATGTATTCTAATCTAAGTGACACTAAATATCACGAAAATTATTCATTTATGCACTTCTTTAAAATCACGATTCCGAACGTAGTCAGATACCTTAAATGAATGACAATAACTCATTTGGATATTCCCAACTGGGTGTTGAACCCTTTTGCGCGTGGACTAACTCAGACCCCTCAAACAGAGGATTCCATATTAATACAGGATCATCGTATTGAAATATCCACAAATGAGGCACTTAAACCAATGTGTGTGTGTTTGAACAAGGATATCACATTCTGTTTAGAAAAACAGGTGTTAATTTTATATCCTGCATTATGGGTTATTGCACAGAAGTTTTTGACTACTTTCTTGTCTTCCAGTTTAGTAGAAAGTGGATTCAGTGCCGTGAAATCCTCATCATTCTCTCTCTCACACACACACACAAACCGACTAAAAACCATTGCTTGTGAGGATTTGCGGTTGCTACTCAGAAACATTGAGACGGGCATAAATACACTCATAACATCCCATCAAGTTTATCAAAGTCATTATTTTTTATTTTATTTTAACCAAATGTTATTATTTTAATAAATAATTTTTCAACAAATTGTTTTTTTTAAATTTGTAATTTTTATACTATGCATTTATGTATCTTTTTCACTTGGAGGTCTTTGGGAAAGTTCTTTTTGAAGTCAAAAGAAATCCGTGGGCAAATTTTGACTATAGAAAGGGGTTCGTGGGCAAATTTTGACTATAAAAAGGGGTCCGTGGGCAAATTTTGACTATAAAAAGGGGTTCATGGGTTTAAAAATTTGGGAACCACTGTGTATCAATATAGTTTAATGTATAATTTATATAATATAAATTTTACATCCTAAGGAATCCTGAAGTCAAATTTTTAAACAAAAACAGCGATTTAAAATGTGATAAAATGATATGTTACTTACACAACTAAGTTAGGTGTTCAAAATTGTGTGTAATTTTGCTACCCGTCGAGCCATATGTTCGAGGCTGGATTCCACAAAATGCTGGACTTAAACGTTTCTTGGAGCATTGCCTCAAAGTTCCTATAAAGTGTGGTATAGAAGTTCGAGGACAGAGCAATTTCATTCTTATTACGTGACCGTTTTTATAACCCGGTCTGACGCCAATAGCGCTAATGTAACTTTAGAGTTGTGATCACTAAACGTTTCTAATCGTGACTAAAAACCAAAACAATCATAAGTTCCCCATATTTTCTATTTTTTTCAGAAAAGGGGCCCACATTCACTCAAACACTCATCACGGTATCTCTGAAAAATCAGACTTTAAAAATTGGCAGGCATATTTCTTTTGTTGAAGAGAGATTCGTCAAGAACGGAATTTGCAAAATTGCTCCTGAGGAGGATTATGGGGGCGTCATGCTAAAATGTTCCGTTTTTGAACTATTGGACCTGCAGACTTGAAATTTTTCATGCATGTTTCTTTTGCAAAATAGAAAATATACTGAGAACGGGTTTGGAGGAAATGGATCCCTAAGGGTGGGGAGGAGTTTTCAGGGGTAATAGATAAATATACTTCCCTTTTAGAAATTTATGTCTTTTTTAAGTCAAGAGACGATAGCTATAAGAATGTTTTGGAATACTGTGGAAAGTTCAATTCTAGGACTTGAATATTAATAATTTAAAGCAATAAATATAAATAATATCATTAAATAACCAGCAAAGGATGTGGGTAAAAGGTTAGTATATATGTATAATCTCCCGACCCCTAGGGGTACGCCTATCCCACATTTTGTTGACCAATGCTCTAAAATAACGTTAATTCAAGTGAATTCAAACAAAAAAAAATTACACACTTCGGACATTTGAATAGTTAATTGGCATCTTTGTGAAACTAAATTATTATTCTGAGAGAGAATGATGCCTTAAACACAGTTAATTCTTTTAAATACTTTAAACCTTTATCGACCGACGGTACTTATAAGTAGTACCACTCACTTTAAAATTACATAGAATAACCATTTTTACGAATATTCTGACGCTACTTAGCAGGAATACTCTTTGAAGTCCACTCTTTCAAGATATATGGCAGCATGGGTTCTATGATGAGTATTTTAGCGGGGAAGGCGAACAGTTTTATAGCAGAAAGTGCGTTTTCAGTTAAAGGCGTTTTCACCGGATTGCGAAGATTAACTATTTTTTCGGGATAAAAATGGAAATGTCAAAATTTTTAAGTGTCTTATTTTTTTTTTATGTATGTTAATGAAGAACTTAGAAAACGATTTGACTGTTTGTTTTAAGTGAACATTGTATATAATTACTTTTACAGTTCAATATCTCTTTTATTAATTAATTAGCTTTAATGGATAAAATTTCCCAAAGTTGAGTATTTTGTTTATGTATATCCCTTAATTTTCAATGCAGTGATCCAAAAAAAGTATTGCATAAAAAAAAACTACAGTGAATCATAATGCGGTCGATAAAGGGTTAAGGCTTTTAATCCTGGGGTGGTCTATTAATAAAGAGTTATTGTAAAACTTTTTTTTATCTATAATAAGATTATAGCATTTCTCAAATGATAAAATGAACAAATGTCAAAATAATAATGCAAAAACAGTATTTCGCGATAGAAACAAGGAATTTTATAGCTACATGTTTTTTTAGATATTTAATGAACTCAAAAAAAGCTTCGCCCTCTCCCTGGGAAAGCTTTTTCTTTTGAGATATATGGTAAATTTAGAACGTAATCTATCTGTTTTATCTCAAATAAAGTTGAAACCATCAACATGTTTTTCGTTTATGATGAATCAAATATAAAATAAAAAGTCTCACCTGGAAGGAACCAACATTGGGCCGAGCCGAGATGTCGTTCCTAATTTCCTTTGGCTCGACAATCAGCATGAAACCGATGAACTTCTGGACTGCGAACTGGGACGTGAAGCCCTGAAGGGTTACTGTAAAAGAAATAGAGTGAAGTTTAGATGAAATAAATTTGAAATAACAAACTACAGTGTAAGAAATCGGATGAATTTAAAAATGAAGAGTAACGAAGTTCTTTAGTTTATGATATAATGATAATAGTTTTAGCAATGTTGCATCTCATGCCTTAGTTAAGTTTAGTATAATTGTAATAACACAACACACAACGTAGCTTGTTTTTGAATAATTGTAGGAATGAAACAACGTAATTGTAGATAAGTGATGAATTTTCCAGGTCTCATACAATGAAGATATTTGAAGTGACGATGTTTGATTTGAATTAACGTCTCTTTAGAACTACATGAAAATGATCGACGACATACATACAACCACACTATTGGAAAATTTAGTTAGGTGAATATGGCATCAATGAAGGTTTATTAACGCAATTAAGTGATGCAAGGTGTAACGATTCCCCCCACCCAGCTGTGAATCGGCTTGCTTCTTTGTGGAAATAATCATCACACGTGCATTTTGAAAGTTATTGCGTGGTCCCACCTGGGTCCTCCCCGCAACCTTTGACCCACGAGGGACCCTTTTTCCGCAAGGAGAATGCAACTGGATGCTAAAAGGCCGACCTCTGATCCCCGAAACAGGGAGAACGAGATATGCTTCGAAACTTTCGAAGTGAGCGGTCCCTGAAGAAATCCTCTCTCACAAACCACATCATTTGAACTCTAATAATCTTTTAGTAAGTTTAATAACGCCAATGTATAATCTGTAAATAATAGTTGTGACGCAAATAAACTAAATGTTTAAATTAATCAATACCATGCTACTGTTATTTATCTCAAACGCCACAAAAGGCTATTTATTCAATGAATTTCACAATTTTGAGCTTTGTTCGTGTGACGTGAACGGCACTTGAGCTACTCTCCGCTCATCAAATTTCCACACCATCCCCACGTGAGGACACGGAGCCTCGACAGATTTAATATTCTTTCGTGAAGCAGGGAAATTAAGATGCAACAGTATTAAGATGGGGTTAAGGGGGATAAGTTAAGGGAATTAAGATGCAGAAACAACGCCGTCTGGTTTTCGGGTGTCGTCTTCGTCACTTGATCGTGGTTCGAATTTACAAAATATATTTACAATAAACTGGAATTTTCGCAGTTTCCGCTAGCTATCAACAGTTTTTGTGTGTTTCTGTTTTTCTTTTGGCTTGTTATTTCATTTAGTTACTATTCACATATTTAGGATAATTTTTGAAGACCAGTGGCTGAGTGGTTGTGTTTCACGCTTCCACGCCACAGGTACGGGATTCAAACCCCGGGCTAAGTAAGGTCTACTTAGCCTTTCATCCCTTCAGTGGTCGATAAAATGAGTTTGTCAGACTTACCACCTGGCTGGAGCATATGCTCATGCACCTCAGCCCCTAAGGTCATTAAAAGGTAGCCCAGTGGTCAAGGTATCGGATCATGGCTGGCATGTCACGAGTTCGAGCCCATTACAACTAAAGACCCTCGGTATAGAGGAGCGATGCACCTTAAAACCCTTTAAGCAGTTTGCCCGTACAGTGTACGTGCTACCCGAAATTGACCTCATCTGGTTTGCCCGTACGGCGTACGGGCATCGACATTTTCTCCTTCCCTTTTCTGGTTTGCCCGCATTTTTCATTTTTGAAAGAGACTATTTAGTATTTTTATTTTTCAACAGATGGCGTGGCTTGTGCATGTAAATGAAATGCTTTTCATCCGGTTTTCTATGTAGCGAAGGAGGGGAATATATGCAATGAGGATTATATGCAATAAAAAAATATGCCTTTTTTGGAAGCATTTCTGGTAAAATAATTGACCGCTTAAAGGGTTAAATCTGTCGAGAGCTCAAACGTCCTCCCATTGGTGTGGAGTGGTAGTTAGGAGAGGGGGTGCCAGCTCAGGTGTCGTCCACATCACTTGACCATGGTTCAAAATTACGAGGTCTGTCGCCAAAAGCCCTCGTGTAGCTGAACAGCGCGACGTTAATATTCACTCGCTCATGAAAAATGATAGGCACAGTAGGCCTAGTTCCCTTCTGGTCTGTTGCGGCACTGAGTTTAGTTTTTAGGATATTTGTCTCTTAGTTTGATTGTATGGACGAGTCCATTGGCTGAGAATTCCCAATAGGTTGCAGAGAGAGATAAATGATAAACTATAAAATTAGCTTTACCCTTTTTAGTCTCGAGCCAGTATTTACAATTTGATTTATCAAATTCGAATCCTATTCCACTAAAACATAGTGGAATAAAGATTCGTAAACTTATTCCATCACAAGTACTAACTAAAAATGTTGTACGTTAAACGGTACCTTTCTTGTAATTTAGTAAAAATGCAAATAGAGAGAGAACTTCATACTCTCATTTTACAGTTATGTTCATGGCGAGGTTCATCTTCTCAAATTTCTTTAGAGAAGTATTGTTTAGAGACACATAATGAAAAAAAAAAAATCCGAGACATTTTTAAGGAAGAAAACAATTTTTTTAAAAATTACATATATTTTTTTAAATACTTTTACTTATTAAAAGAGAACTTGCTTATTTACAGTCCAAATTCTTCGCCTAATATTCGTACAATGGTATCCTATTAAATTTACGAATTAATAACTTCAATCGACTGTAATAAGACAGTAATTAACCATAAGTAAAATCCCTAAATTCCCCAAAGGGAAAATTCTCCCTTTCTATAGAGCTTCTGCTCCATAATAATGAGAGAAGCATTAAGCAAGGTCTTGTACACTCACACCCAGCGATGACATCTTGCAAGAGAAACTCACTTTCTTGTTCACCGAAGGATATATTTCGAATGGGGTATTGAAAATCGCTGAAGTATCCACCGTTCAAGGGCCATCGAGCGTGAAAAGCAAATCCCGCCGAAAGTTCCGAATGGAAATTCGATTCTCGAGTTGAGTTGTTTGCATTTAAAGAGAACATTTCTGGAAGACTGGAGTCCGTCTGTTTGAATGGAAGAATCGAAGACAATGGTGCTTTGATTGGGGATCAGACAGTGACGATGAAACACGTGTGGAATATTATGTTGCTATTAGAACCTTTCGATGTAGTTCTATTTTAATAAGATTTATTCGAGCTAAGAATGTTTTCATCTCTGCTGGGATGTATTAAGTTATATTTAGGGATGGGACACAAAAGGTAAAAATGGAGGCAAAAAGACGTAGTTTAGATGTTTGTATTATAGATAACTTATCACTTGAAATGCTAAATGATTTCTTTAAGCTATATTTTTTACTATGAAAGATCCTCACCTTTTTTTCCTGATATATATGTCGCAGGAAAACGATGGAATTAGGAATTTCATCAAATCCCTAAGGGAGATGACCAATTGTCGGGAGACGTTAAAATGACGTCTCTCGAAGGTCATTTCCCTGTTAAAAGTAAGGGATTTGAACAAATCCTTGACATGTTTCAGTGAAATGATGAAATAATATTGTCAAGAATTCAAAAGTGTTTATTTAACAAATAGGGTGAATTATTAAACGTAGAAGTAAGTAATACAACAATAGGCAATGAAATACAAATTATTTATTCGAAACTAATTAACAAATAATTAGAAAATCAGGTGGTATTTTTTTATGTGTAACATCTTTCCTTTCGTTTGCTTACACACTAAAATATCAATCCCTATGTTAATCCTATGGTGCCCTTTTTAAAAAGATATGGGGTTGATATTTAGGGGATCGATAGTACTACCTGTATGGTTAGGGAGTACAAGGACTCGATCCTCCAGTTGTTTCCCCCCCCCCTGGACATTCTCCCCAGGTGTCAGGCCAGGTTTATATGCAAAACTATATCCCAACTTACGCTGTTATCACTCAGACCCACCTATCATAAAAGTTCGGGGTATTACTGTATTATCGTTTTCTTATCAAACTCTAAATTTTTTAAATTTGTTTGTTACACCAACGAGATGGACAATCTTCAGCATTTGGATCAGAAGCGGCTTACCTTGAGACACCAGCTTTTCACAGAATTTTAAGTAATTGTTTATAATATTTTTAAAATTTAAAACAAATTCATTTAAAGTGCTACCTTACATGGTGAAAATGGCATTTTCGGTCAAAATGTCACTTTTTAAATTAAAATTTTTTAGTTAAAATGTGACTTCCTAGCTTTCTAAATTTGTTTAATATTTTTTTCTATACTATTGTAGTGTCTGGCTACTGTTGGCGGTAGATTATGGAATGTTTGGCGCAATTTACCGTGCCAATGGAGGTGGGTTGCTGTTTTTTAGGGGAAATGTGATTGACCTTCGAACAAGATGGTCAGGGCAGGAGAGAGTCCCTTGTTTGGGAAGCGTGAAGCGTTAGACTGAATTTAGGGTTAAGGAAAGAGAATTCCCCTTTGTTTAGACCAACACACAGTGCGTGGTCTGCTGTACGAAGAATATACAGTTTCTTTAGAGAGTTTTGTAACAAGACGGGGACTGTGACGGGGGCGAGTAAAGTTAAGCACAGAGTGGAGAAGCATATTAAGAAAGTAACTGAGAGTTATTACAATTATAGAACTTAAGGTACAGACAATTGTCTTAGAATTTTATTTATAAAGTTATCAGGAAAAAAAAATAAATATCTTGTATTTATTTTAAAATCATCTGAATTCGCTTAATGTTTTAAAAAATGTTTTAATAACTAAGAACAAAATAAACTTTTATTTATATCACAGTCAGTAATCGTTACATCAATTATCAACTAAATTTAATGATCCAAATGTCATAAATTAGTTCATGAAGGTCACGTGGCAAATGCAATCACGTGTTTTCCACATCAAGCTTACGTAAATCCCGTAGTTGTGGGCGTATAAATTCCGAGCACAATTTCAAATTCAGTGGTTAGATAATGATGTAATAGTATCAAGTTACTACTTATGCCATTTGATCAACTGCAACATTAGATCAAGGCATTCAAAATTCATCGCAGCAAGGGACTAGATTTACGCCTGTTGTTAGTGGTAGCTTTGAGCCCCATGCCGGTGACATGATGATTTGGCTCTGTTTCACCCCAATTTTGGCACCCTTGGAGTTGGTTAGGGCCTTCCACCTCTCATCCCCTTCCACCAACCTCCCGAGAGGATTTGCGGCCCGACGGCTCTTTAGAGTAACTCCATACTGCAAAGACAATTTTCATTTACAATATCCATGTCTTCTCGGGATTCGACCCTAGGCCCAACGTCACAGTAGTCAGAATCGTGAACTATTATACCAGATGAATGGCGCTTGTATTAAATTCCTGACAAATTGTTTTTCAAAACAAACATAATTTCTTTTTGCTTTTTTATTTTTTTCTTCTTCTTTGTCAAAATAAACAAAATTAATTGTATTTATATCAGCTTCTATTATTGCAAAATTTATATTTTTTAAAGAAAATTTCGGTAAAAAGCTAAAATTGGCAACACTCAGACGCATTAATACATTGACTAGAAACACGTGATATCATCTATCATGTATCTTTACGTCTATCGAGTGAAATGAGCTCATTAAATCATAAGGATTCAAACGCATATGAAATCAGGACATTTAACAAATTTTTTTTTAATAATCGTACTGTTCTGTTTCATGTGTTTCACCTTAATAGAGTATATCGATAATAATATACAGTATTTAAAAGGACCTCACTATTTTATATTTTTCTATCCATTTGGACAAAGACAGGGGAGTCATTGCAAAGTTATTTTTAGCCAAAGTAACTAAATGTTTGTCACCACTGAACGAAAAGAAAATTTGCTATCTTCGTCGATGATGATGACAGTTTTCTGTTTCGAACCTTTCTGCCCCGTCTTATTTTTAGCCATTTTCTGACACATCCTCAATAGTTACTGTCAACCGAAAGTTTCACCTCTTTTATTGCTGCAGATTAAGAACGTCTGGCCCAGATTTTTGTTTTGCAGCTTACTTTTCATCCAGGACTTCTTTTTGCTATTTCAGGCTTATAGCATACCACATAGCTTTTCCATAAGTGACTCATAAAACTATACATCCAAAATCAAATGCGTCTTTTTACGATATCAGTTATAAATGGTTTAATTAATTAAATAACTATATAGAAAATGCTCAAAAATTCCGTATAAAGCAGAGGAAAACAAACATACATAAAGACGTAGTAAAATAGAATGAGTTGGTAATTTCAAAATTTTGAATTTGAAATGTTACTAAGTTCAAAGAAAGAAAGATATGTATAATTAAGGTATCCGTCTACGTTCAGAACCGTGAGTTTTTTTAAAAAAATCCCGTATAAATGCATAATTTTCATGATATTTAGTGGATTAGAATATATGTAAAAATTGTTTTAAAAAAAGAAAATAAAAAATTTTTTAAATAAATTTTTGAAAAATGAATTTGAAAATTCCCCATTTTCAAAACGTTCCCCGAGAAAAATGCTTCTAAAATAATATTTTGCTTATAGAAAGTGAGATTTCTAGACGGCCTAAACGGGTTTTGAAAAATTACATTTTTTCAAATTTCCTTAAAAAATCGGTGTTTTTCTTAAAATTTTTCCCCCACTGTTTTATTAAAAAAATGGATAAACCCATTATATGTACATATTTTCAAAACGTTTCAGGCTCTGTAAGATTGAGCTATGTTAGCAAAAATTTTTATTATAGAAGAATTTTTTATAAAAAGGAGAATATTTGAAGTAGGGAATTCTATGTTATTTTTTTCCAAAATATTGGTTTAAATAATTTTTTTTGTAATAATATTCTTTTGAACAATTTTATTCGTATTCAATCAAGTGATGTCAAATATCATAAAAAAATTTTCCCAAATTTTGATTTTAAAAATAATTTGGAAAGGGGTACCTTAAAAGAATAACAATCTTAATGGCTTTAACATTTTACAACTTTTAAGAAATGGTTTTTTCGTAATTTAAATTTAAGGGGTATGGTACCATCTTTTAAAAATTTTTTTTTTTTTTAATATTTGATATTTGGTTTTATTTTTTTAAAGGTTAATATTTAATTAAAAATTTCAAAAAAAAAATTTTAATTTTTTCAAAAAGTTTGTAAAAATTTTTTTAAATTTTTTTTAAACATTTTTAAATCCCCAAGGCTTTTTAAAATGTTTTTTTTTTCAAAATTTTTTTTTCCAAATACCTTTTTAATATACACATAAAACTGTCTGGGTTTTTTTCTAGTCTTAATTTTTTTTTAATTTTTATAGTTAAACTTACAAAAAATTCCCAAAAACATTAATTTTTATTTTAAATTTTTTTTAAAAAAATACTAAACATTTAGAGTAAATTAATCACAATTTTACAAAACATACATTTCAGAACATGTATAAAAAGTTTCAAACCCTTACTTCAATTATCAAAAAGCCTTAGGGTTTTGAATAACAGTGAATGTACAAAAATTCAACATGGAGAAAAATGAGTTTAAAGTTTTCATTTCTTAAATAGCATGATAAAAAATTTCCCCCAATAATCTGAAACTTTTATGTAATGTTAATTAGTTTGTTTTCAAACTGCTTACCCCAAAATTTTTAAAAAATTTTCAAGAATAAAAGAATATACTTGTATAATGAATATATAAACAAAAAAAGGGCAAAATTTCATAAAACATTATCTTAACAATTTTTTAAAAAAATTACAAACATTTTAGAGTTTATTTCATGCACAGCTCTATACTACTATAATAAACAACATGTACAAAAATATTCATACTCTTTTTCCCCTAATTTTAAAAAACCTTAATATATTCACAAAATCCATAGGCTCTTCCAAAATTTTACTCGCAAAGAAGCATTTTTGCAAGTATTACATAGAGTATTTTTAAAAGATTTGTTAATGCATTTTTATCAATAATGACGTATTGTTGAGATCTGGATATACAGTATATTTTTCATCCAAACGAGAAAAAAGTATTGCATTCTTCTTCAAGTTTTGCACACCTCAAGTTAGTGTTTTGAGAAACCACCTCTTCAAAGCTTTGTTGTGGCAGATTTAGTACGTTTTTAGGCCTAGGCATGTTAACTTTTAAACTTTTGGAGAAATCCCCAAATTCCTTCTCGTAAAGCAACTTTTCTTACTCTTCAGAACACAGAGTACAAAAATATAGTCAAATTTGTAGGAACAGAACTTTAAAGAAACGCAGTAGAATAATCTCTATAATCAAAACAAAACAATTATTTTATTTCAGTTTAAACACTCATCAGCGTGGAGTAAAAAAATTAGTTCCATATTTATCAGGCTTTTTTCTAGCAGACGATCTGAAAAGTGGGCGTGGCAGCTTTTGTTTAGTCTACTGACATGCAGAAAAAATGGATAAATAACTGAAAAAAAAATATAGATACAACTCTGAAATTTTGCAGACACATTAAGAAGGATTAAAAGCATCATATAAGCCAATAAAAAATCGATAGTTTGATGATTTTTGGGGGACCATATCGCCTTAAAAATTAATTTCATTTTTCAATTGACATACTTTTTCAAAATTTACCTCTTAAATTTAAGTGTTGGATACAGCTGTACTTTAGATTTGAATAAAGTTGGTACTTATAAAGTTTGCTCTATAAAGCAACACGAGGCCTCATAATTTTGAGCCATGGTCAACTGACGAGTGAAACACCTGAGATGATCCCCCTCTCCAAACTACCACACCATGCCAACTGGAGGATTTTGAGCCACAAAAGATTTTACGTGCTTACGCCCCTGTGGATAAGGTAGGTTTTCAACGGCACTGGGGTTCGAACTCATGACACGTCAGCCACTAACTCGTAGCCATGACCAAAAAGATACCATGGTTACTGGAAATGTATAAAAGAAAACTAATTTTCATTGCATTTAGGAATAAATTTAACACTTAAATTTTATTTAAGATGTTTCTACCTTTTTTATTATTAAAAAATTAATATAAAAATTTAATATAAAAAGTTTACTGAATAGAAGTGAAGAGGTAGTTTAATTTTTATTAAAAATACGCTGTTGATGAAAGTGTGTGATATATTTAATAAAAATGTTCTGATTATATATATATTTCATATAAAACTTTTAAAATGAGTTTTCAGTTAAATTATAGATGTATTTAAAGAGGGAATTAAAAAAATTTAAATTTACATACAATAGTTATTTCAAATTAAAAATAAATTTTCATAATTTGAATGACCATTCATGCAATTCTCTCACTTAACGATTTTCAATAAGACTATTATTTTTTAGTCATTAAAATATTCTAATTTTTCAATATTAGTTTTCTAATCTCAAATCGAAAAAAAAAAACCATGTGATGAAATCATGAAAGATTGATTCCTAATACTGTTTGTAATTTCATTAATATATTTTCTTTTTAGATAATGTATTTTAAAGAGAAACAGAAATATATTTCATATTAATTATTGAAAAGTTGAAACTAAAGAGCAGTTAAAAATATTTTAATGAGAGAGAAATATTTGCACTTTTATTTAGATGATACTAGATCAGCGTTTCTCAAACTGTGGGGCGCACCCCTTAGAGAGGCGTGATAACCCTACGTGGGGTTATATTGAAAGCATATTGAAGCCTATTGGTCAAGCATATTGAAAAGTCCAAAATAAGACTTTAAATAATTATCAATTTATTGGAAGGAAGTAAAATACATTTTGACATAATTAAAAATAAAATACATATTCACACTGATATAATATACTTCTAAATGTATTAGTACTGAACAAAGTATTTGATAATAAATTTATCAATACTAAATTAAAAACAAGTTTTGTGTAATTACTAGTGACTTCCATGGGCTTGTCGTACACAAAATCTAATACTTATCTGGATACTTGTACGGTTTATAATTTAAGTCATATTGTAGCTTTAGCATCAAAGTACATTATTATTGCATTTAATACATTGCTATTGTAAGGGGGAGCAATGAAAATGATGACAAATAATTGGGTCGCAAACATCGCAAGTCTGAGAAAAATTGTACTATATCATTTAAATTTACCAAATAAGCAAAATGAAAAGCATAACATTCTGAAAATTATGTTTTCAATGAGAATTAAGATCATAAAAAAAAGTAAATAATTTCCATGCCTTATATTTGTTATACGTGTAAAATGTTACAGAGCATTTTTAAAGTTTTTAGTTTGCTTCAAACGCGATATTTACTATGAGTATTTTTTTCCAGAACTAATAAAAAATGTTATTTCCTAAATCTTTCATTAAATATTTGACTTTTGAAAAGACTGTAAGAGAAAATGAACTTTTTTTCCGATATTAAAATTTGAAAATGAGATCTAAGTAAAAAATCCTGGAAAAAACTGCCAATAGTTTTGTATTACTTCTATAAAAAAAAGCTAAAATCACACGTTGACTTTCAAAAAAATTACAAGTAAACCTAACCATGGAAAGATGAAATTTAACCCTATAAAAGAAATAACTTAAATATTTTGTTTCCAATCTTTCATTCCATCTAAGTATTCCCAAAAAGTTCTTGAAAAAGAAACAAAAAAAATGTCAGTAGTAAGATTTTGCTTTAATAATTACGTTTTTTCATACGAGGCTCTTGCGGAGAAAAGGAATTTTAACGAGGTCGCAGTTAAGAAAAAAATAAAGCAAACGAAAACCGAAAAAGAACCCCCTAGCCGAAAAAAAGTCGTTATTCTCAAAAAGTCAGAGAGAAACAAATGATTTTCTAGGATTTATTTTCTTGAAAGAACTGCACAGTTAAAGAAATAAAATTGCTAACTCTCTCCTTAGGTTTACCTTTCTTTTAGTTATCTCGTCAGAAAAGACATTAAAAATTAAATAAACTACCCCCGAAACATGTTTATATTTCCGTTTTTCAGGATGCGAAAAAAGGCGCCTTTTTTTTAAATTTTTTAATTTGCGGGGAAAAATAATGTTTAAAGAGAAATTTTAAATTTTAAAAAAGTCGAGAGGGCCCTCCCTTTTGTTACCTGTATGTTTTAAAAACAATAAGAGTTTTGCTTCTGATGATTTACCAAGAGTCTTTCCCCTTTGCCACAAAAAAATGTCATAATTTACATCTGAAAAGAATTCGACGTCTAAGCGAAAGGTGGACATATATTTAAACCGTTATTTATATTTTGAAATGGTGCAAAAGTGTTCTTTATCTTGAATGGCATCTTTGCTAATGATTTCTCTTGTAAGTATCAAAAATTTATAAAAAAAAACTATAAAAACATTTTTCGCCCAAAGGGTTTAATTTAATCAGAGCTGAAAAACACTTTTCAAACAGAAATAATGTTATATAATATCTATAAATATATATAGAAAAGACGCACGCAAGCCCGCGTGCGAGATCTCCCAAACTATTAGACCTACAGATATGGAATTTAAAGACACGTTTCTTTATGTTAGTAGACATCCGCTGAGAGAAAATGGGGTTTGCAAAAAATTTACTCCTAAAAAAAGGGGAAGAGGGGTTGTGGAAGACAATAAAAATAAACTATCCCACTTTTGAATTATCAGACGAGTAATTTAAAAAAGGAAAAAATGTTTTTTTTTAGAAACCTCCAAGAAAAGGGTTTAAAGGGGAAATTTGGGCTGGATTTGGAGAGGGGCCCCAAAACCCAAAACCCCCCTTAACGTTTTTAAAGTTAAACCCCAGAGTGAAATTTCCCCCCTTTTTTTGTGGAATTGAGATACAAAAACCGGGTTTATATTGGGCCCTTTAAAAAAGGGGCCTTGAAAATTCGGTGAAAAAGTTCCCGTTTTTAACCAAAACCAAAAACGGTTTTTGAAAAATAAGTAAAAACAAATTTCTTTTTGAAGTTTGATCAATTAAACCAAATTTTTTTAAATTTTTTGGAATTTAAAAGGGCGCCCTTGGGAATTCGGGGGATTTTTAAAAACGGTTAAAAATGGAAATTGGTTTTTTCGGAGGGTAAAAATTTTAAGTCACCTTGGGTAGGAAAAAAGTATAAATTATTTAAGGGTATTTTTTCGGGAAAAATTTTAAAGGGGTTTAAAATTTTAAAATTTTTTTTCCAAATTTTTAAAAAAACTTAATATTTTTTCAAAAAAGTTTTGTGAAAAGCTTTTTTATAAAAATATTTTTTCCGTTATAGTTCCGACATCTCTACAAAGGTTTAACTAGAAGTTTTAAAAAAATTCACATTATTTTCAGAGTTACCACCAATTTAAATAATTATTGGGTTTTTCTTTAAAATTGCTCGCCCCTGTTGTCCTAAAATATGGATAAACCCACTTCAAGTTTTATATTTCAAAAATTCTAGTTGAGCTCTGTACAGAGGTCTTGAGCTATATAGGCAAAATATTATTATAATAAAACATTTTTTCACAAAAGAACATTTGGAAAAAGGAGGTTATTTAAGTTGATTTTTTGCCAAAATATTTATTTAAATAATTTTTTTTTTCAAAAAAATCCTTTTTTAAAACAATTTATACATGTATTTTAATCTAAGTGACACTAAATATCATGAAAATTATCCATGTATGCGCTTTTTTAAAATCACGGTTCCGAACGTAGCGGATACCTTAAAGATTGAGCTGTGGTAGTTATGGGAGATTGGATTAGGAACTATTGGGCTCGTAATTTAGATTCATTGATCCCTAAAGGAATTCGAGATATATTGGGTACGGATCTCGTAAATCTGAACCTTGATCAAGTGACGAGGACGACCGCTAAACTGACACCCCAATCTCTGAACTTCCACACCACACCAAAGTGAGGACAGATCCATGACAGATTAACTTCATGTCAACCCCTTATCACAAGAGGACTTCAGTTGCACCAGGACTCGACCCACTTTTCAACAACGCTGGCCACGAGTTTGCGTTCATGACCATTCGGCTATCGGAGCCTATTTGGCAATTTGGAGAAAAGGCACTAAATTTTGTAATCTCTCAAACAATAAGAATTTGTTTGGAACTCTCATTTCATCTTAAATCACCAAAAAAATATTTGAAATAATTTATTTAAGTTTTTTAACGTATTGCCACAATCTTAATACAAAATAACTCGAGAACGAAGATAACGATCGAAAAACAATCGAGATGTTTAAAGTAGATAAAACATATAAACAATAAAGGTGGAAAAATCAGCAATGAAATTGAATAATAATGAATAGAAATAATAATGAAATAGAATAATATTGAACAAATAATAATGAAATAGAATATAAATAATAAATAGAAATATTAATACGGTAATATTTCAACATTAAAGAGTCAAAGATATTTCTTGAAGTTGAATTGATATATTCATTAGTATTATTATTCCAATTGCCGAGCCACTAGAATTGTACCTATTGGGATGAAATGGATCTCCAAATAAACCAATAAATACCCAGAAAAGTTTTTCTTCCAAACGTATCACTATTTCTTTATTTATGTAAGACAAATAAACGCTTTGCTGTAAGAAATACTATTCCTAGAGTTGATTCTTTAAATTTATATGCATCATCAATAAAATGGTATAATTTAAAATTTTTAAATTTTGAGGGAAAAGCTTGTTGTTCATCGAATTTTTCTGATTTAAGAGAATCGGAGAATAGTACTTTTTATTAAGTTTAGTAAACCTGCTATTGATATTTGATTCTTATCAAATATAATTCAATATCTATTACATTCTCTGATATCCTGAATATATTGCATTCTTTTTATTTTCAAAGAAATCTCCGCAACGTAAACAATGCGATACTTTTAAGATGAGCAACTCTCTATTTGGGTTCTTTCGTTATTCTTTAAAAAAAAAAAACTATAGTTTTCCATTTTGCTTGTGAATAGAATTAAAAGAAAGCTTTGTTTATTTGATAAAATCAATACAACACACAAATAACATTGGTGACAATTGTATTTATTTCAATGAATTGTGTTAAATAAAACAGCATTTGATGTAACTGAACACATTTCGGAAAAAAAACCTGTATTTGCATAAGCCTTTTAATTAAACATTACACGCGCGATATGTTTTCCCAGGTATTATTTCAAGCCTTATCGGGTCAACACACAACATTGTAACAGTCCAGGTGAAGTTTAAAAACGAAATTATAATTAATCCCCTTCTACTAAATTAATTAAAACCCTTCCCCTTGTTTGTTTAATAAACTCTGCTGTGAAGGCATTATCTCAGGCTGGCTTTGTTTTGAAAAATGGTGAACGCTTCTAAAATAATTCAGGAGAATGATTTTTAATACATCCCGGCAATTTTTTAATCTTTATTTATGTCGTATGTTATTTTAAATTGTAAGTTTCTCAATCTTTCTTTCGGTTATTATATTGATATATAATTGAAATTGAAATTATGTATTATGTATTCCTTTATTAATTTTTTTTAAATACAGTAAAACCCCGAACTTAAACGATAGATGGAACTGAGTCATTACGAAATCATGCAAGTCTGGGTATAATTTCGCATATAAATACATATAAATTATTCTCAGATGGGGTCGAAGACGAAAGAAAATAATAATTTAAAAATAAATTTTTTAATAAAATCTTATAGATGACACAAATACAAAATCGCACAAACAGAAGTTATTTCATAAAATCTAACAAGCAGTCTGCAGACTCAAAGATTATTTGGAACCGCAAAATATCCTCGTAACATTCTTATAATTTTTTTATTCCTTATTTTGCTGAAAAAATATTCTCTTCGTTTGAGTACGTATTTTCAGAAAAAAAAATTGTAACCCTTTTTCTATTTATAAGTGAGGCCTTTTGTCAAAGTACCAATTATTCCATCTTCCGATAGAATTGAGTCTAAAGACTCAAGTTCTTCAATGTCTTGCTCATACATTTCTATGAACTTATGAATTATCAGCTAGCTCCTGATTGTGGGAATCTTGTAGTTTTTGAACGTCATCACACTATCCACATCTAAATTTGTATTCCTGGCAAGATCGACAACTTCTTAATTAAATTACTAATTTCTTCAGGCTCTCTCACTGATTTTGCCTGAGTTTCGGCGGTGGAAAGAAAAAAACGAATCGACGAGATTTGAAAATTGCGTAAGTCGATGTATTACTATATTTTGTTTCTCATTGTTACGATCGAAGGAACACAGTCAAAAGTTATCACAGCATTTCCTGAAATGATGGTTAAGACATTCATGTTAACAGCAAATAATTTTTTTATAATTCTTTTTTGGGATTATTCCTACAGATCAAAATACTTCATTTTAAACAAACGTGTAAAAAAAAATATGTGCAAAATTTTGAATTTAATTAGTACTTGTAGCGAGCATTAGTTAGTAAAAATCTCATTAGTTAGAGTTGTGTTGCCTATAAGCATCCTAGCGTTCTTAAAAACTGGAATTTCCCCTTAAAAAAACAAATTAAAAAACGATATAGCAACGTTAGTAGGTGATCTAGCAGATGTAAATTTTTTAATACAGGAAAATATTGTGTGTGACTTACGCTACCACGACTTATGCGAATTCGGAGTTACGCAATTTTTAAGTCTCGTCAAATTGTTCTTTATTTTTTTCATTATTAAAACTCAGGCGGAATTATTGCCAGAGCCTGATGAAACTGGTAATTTGATTGAAGAAGCTGTCGATCTTACCAGGCAAATAAATTCAGAAAATGGATAGTGATGGCGTTCGAGACCTGCTGATTCCCACAATCATAAGCTCATGAGTAAGAGAAAGACATTGAAGAAGTCAGTAGACCCAGTTCACTTAGAAGATGGAATGACGGCTGATAAGTTGAGAGGGTTCAGTTTAACTGAAAAAAGGTTGCTGTGACGTTTGAGATAAACAGCGGTAGAGCATGATATTGATTAATTTAAACATTTATTTTATTTACGTCACAGAGCTATTATTTGCAGATTATACATTGAAGTTATTAAACTTATTAAAAGATCATTAGAGTTCAAATGATGTGGTTTGTGAGAGGGTGAGAGGGAGTTCTCTTTCTACGTCCGCTCACTTCGAAGGTTCAAAGCATTTCTGGTTCTCTCTCTCCCTCTCTCTCTCTCTTCGGGGAATCAGGGGCCGGCGTCCTCTTAGCATCCCGTTACATCCTGCTAATGGCAGGAAAGAGTCTCTCATGATGTCAAAAGATCTACGGGGGAGGTTCTAGGGCGGGACCACGCAATAACTTTCGAGATGCAGGTGCAGAATGCACGTGTGATTATTATTTCCGATTCACAGCTGGGTGGCGAAAAATTCACAGTTACGTCACGGTCTTAGTTCCCACACCGGGAATTGTCACTGTTACAAATTTTAGAAAAAAATATTCTCCGACGAAGAGCGTTTTTTTCAACAAAACAAGGAATAAATAAGTTATTAGCACGCTACGAGAAAAGGTTTGCGGGAGGAAAAAATTGTGGGTAGGCTGACTACTTTGTAAGATTTAATGAAACCCCTTCTACATCAAAATAACTTTGTTTTACGATTTTGTACTTGCGTTATCCAAGAACTTATTAAACATTTCTGTTTTCTAAATTATTATTTTATTTTTGTCTTTTGCGCCAACTAAAAATAGTTTATATGTATTTCCATGCGAAATTATACCACGATTTACTCGATTTTGACTTACGTGGTTGCTCATTCATCCCCACCTATTGTGTAAGTTCGAGGTATTACTGTATATCTTAATGTTTCATGTGCGATTCGTGTTGTGTTCTTATGATATCCTGAGGTGCAAAATAAAAATAAATTCGCTGTAACTGGAATTGAGACATTTTAAAACAATGCCGGCCAAAAAGTAAACACATGGCTACTTCTGCTACTACATGCACACAAGGATTGGCACTCAATGTCATATATATATACAGAGATTAAAAGGAATAAAACTTCATGAGTTACAAATTATCATGTGATAGTGTGTTTAATATTTTGTACCTTTGTAAATATGGTTTAGTTGCTCTCGAAAATTCCTCCAGAAACACATTGTTGTGCTTTCCCGTTTCAATACTTCCTGAATGGTTAGAACCCGCGACCTTCGGGTTCGTAGTCTAGTAACATATCCAATAGAAAAATGATCACCTTTGTCCGGAGGCTATTACTGGCTTATTTAGATACTGCTACACTACTCTCCCACCAGTGAGTTGGTGAATAGACGAACGATTTTTTTTTTATTTCTTACGGAGAGCGTGTTTTCTCTTTTATATATTTAATTTTTCATTTTTATTTATTTTTCTTCTTCTTAATTATTATTTTTATATTTATTTATTTATCTTGCGGTAGATGGTGCCAAGACAGTTCAGAAAGTTGGGTTTTCTTAATTCAGTCAAGATCACCAATGTGGTGGTTAGAACCCGCGACCTAGTCGCCTAGTAACATATCCACTAGACAAAAGTGATCACCTCTGTCCAGAGGCTGTTACTGGCTTATTTAGATACCGCAACACTTCCTTTCTTGTTTATTATTACGTCTTATTATTAAAAATGTTGAGTAAATCGATACGTATCAAAACAAACAATCAAAAGCCAATTTATCATCAGTTTGAATGTCTGAAATAATTATTCATTCCACAAACTGAGTAAAAATATTTTCAATAATTTAAATCCTCTTTCAAAAATGTTCTTGTTAAAACAGCAACCTTGCCAAAATCAAATGCTAAAAGTCTTACGGATCCTAAATATTTAAAATATATATATAATTGATGAGCTCCTCTTTCAAACTTCTTTATGGCTCTTCGGGAAAACAAACACAAAATTTACCCACTGAAGCTTATTTCATAGCCCCAAACAAAGAGCAGCAAACAAATAACTCCTAACAACCTTTCTCAGCGGCGAAATAAGAACCTTGTACATCTCGAATCCCCTTCCTGTAAAACAGCGACAAAGAAAAAGAACGCCGAAACCTTTAGCGCCTAATTGCAACCATACGTCCTCTTCGGTTTTGAATAATTATCTCTTCGTCAATTCGCCAAAGATTAGCTTGAAAGTATTCCAAAACCTCAAATAAATTCTTTCCCTTTTCCCGCCAAATTACCCATCATTTAGAAGCAACTAATTTCGAACTCTAGGGGAAAATGGCGCCGAATTTATTTCGCCATCGGAGATATAATTCTATCAGGTTTTAGTGCACGCTCGAATGGCAGCGACTGTGCGGGCGATCGCAGCGCTCCAATCGAATTAGTGACGAACATTATCAGGATTACGGTTAAAGCTAGCGCAGCCACCCGTGTGAAAACTGCTTTTAAGCACGTTTCAAAGCCGATAATTTATCCCTTTTATGTACTAGAATATTCGTCATTATTTGCGCGCTTTAAATCTGAAGATGCCACTCGCGGAAGAAGTAATTCGATTAATAATTCATTCGAAGTTTAAATCGAGCTGAAAGAGAGCCTCTTTCGAAATTGTTTAAAATGTAATCCGGTAGAAGTGGAACCATGAAAACATTAAAACTCTGAAGAAAAGTAAAAATAAACAAAAGAGTAAGGGTTACTTGGTTGTTATTATTCAAATTATATTGCATTAATAAAAATTAAGAATGGTTAAATGGATATTTCATTAAAAATTAATGGAAAATGCTTAGAAAAATTATTTTAATGCGATGAATTTTTCCGCTTTTATAATTTCTAATCCTTATTTAGAAGTGATTAAATAAAGTATAAAGATTTATCTTTAAATATTTAAAACCAGATACGTTAATAAAAGTGAATTATACTCACACAATGATCTCTTTGATGAGAATCATTATTTAAAATTCCTTTTATGGGCTATTGAAAAAGTTTTTTTAATAATAAACCTTAATTTCGTTTTTTTAAAGAAAAACCTTCCAATTTTAAATTTATTTGTTTTAATTATTAAAATAACTTATTTCCCAACAAGAAGCTCGATAGCAACAAGAAATATAGGAAGAATAGATATTTCTTTTAGTTAGTAATTTAAATTGATGAAAATAGATTACATAAGAAGCTCCTATTATGCTGAAAATTCCCGCTAAGACAAATTAAATACACAATCCCCTAAAGAAAGGTAGTGCCTTTTTTTCTACAGCTTCCTCTTCCTTTTTATATAAAATGTGCCATAAGTTCCAATAGAACTATAGAGGTGTTAAATTGAAAAACTTTGCAATGAAATTTAAAACTATATATTCTTAGATATGTTCTACCTTTAACATATCGCACTTTTTATTCAAAATGATCACCTTTTGAGTTCACATAGACCCGTAAGATTTTTCATAGTTGCTTTCCTTAATTTACGTGTAAGTTTGTTCAAATTGGGATGCTGTTTTTGGCACACCTCTGTTTTCAATATTGACCACAGTTTATAGTCGATTGGATCTAAGTCTGGACTTCTGAAAGGCCTATGAAATCCGGTACATTCTTTTCAACCACCGCAGGTCTATGATCAGCAGAAGAGTCCTTTTGAAAAGTCTAATCGCTTCCAGTGAACTGATTTAATATCAGGGGCTTCATTATTAGCTCTGTGATAGTGTTTTGATAAACTTTTGCCTTGGTTTTCTCACCTTTCTTGCAGAAATGAGTCTCTGAGACGCTTTCATAGCTGACACCACACCAAGCCGTACGGTGAGCTCTCTGCATGTAGTGTCATTCCTTGTGTATGCACGGTCATTCTATTGGTTGAATGATTCTCTAGCATGGAAAATTTTCTTGCTGGTAAACATAATTCATCTGTGGTTATGAATGTGCTGCCTCAACAGTGCTTTAGCTTTAAGGCTGTCTTATATAGGTTAATGTTAAAGAATAGGACTCGAATTAGGTACATTTTTTCAGTTATAAAAGAAATGAAAAATTAATATTACATTTTGGCTTCACTATCCCTTAGAGAATAACATATTTTATCACATTCTTCACTTTTTTGACCGAGCTGAGCCATTTCTTCTGGTATAAAATGTGTTTCGCGTTTTTTCTCCTATACCGTAATGTTAAATGAGCTGTCCTTTCACGTGTTAAAATAAAGAAAAAAATAATATTCAAAGAATATTTTGAAATTTTAGAAACGCTGTATTGTTAACAGATGTATAAGTTATAATGTTGCAAATTTTCATGAAAGTTGAGGAACTTTTTCTGTCTGAAAATGTGCTCCGTGTTTAGTTCAGGCTCTCGTACTTTTACCGATAACAGCTTCAAGATGCCTCTGGTGCTATAATTTTTTCATAAGAATGGTCAGTTATTGTTTGATAACCGTTTGCTCTCAGGTCTTTGTTTAATATGTGACTTCGCATTGTTCTTTTTGACACGTTCATCTGTTTAACAAGAAAAGTCTTAGGTCGACGAATTTTGTTCTTGACTATTTTTTTCCAGTCGACTGCTTCTAGTACGGTTTGGAACGGGGTTGGTCTCAGAAAATTTTTTAATTGCTCGATAAATGAATAACTTTAATGTCTAAGAGTTTAAGGGCCTAAATATCTCCCATAGGCTCTTTTTTGATGTAGGAAAATAATTAGTACACATGTTCATTGTACTCGATTGAGCTATGATTGACTGAAAACAACGCATGCGAGAAAGACCACAATTTTTGAAAAATATCATTGGTGATCTCCTATGACGAAATTTAAAATAGTCAGCAAAATTTACGCCCCAGCAGACGATTTGAATTTTTAGTATCAGTACTTATAGCACAACTAGCTAGTTTCAACATTTTGAAAAGTATCTAAAAATAAACATAAAAAAAATGAATGCATAACAATTCTCCAAAAAACGCCCCCAAAAATGTGCTAAAGTTTTAAAAGTGGCAGAAAATGATTAAAATAAAACAATCTAATAAAAACAGTATTTCTTGACCTTCTATCTATGATAAGAATTTATGACCAAGTTAATACAATGTCTCCTATTTTAAATGAAGCCTTTGCCATCGAGACCCAGTCTCTGTTGATAATACATTCAAAGTCAATAAATAGTTAAAAGAAGGTTGCGACGTCTCGCCGTTTTGAAAAAAAGATGAAAGATTTAACATACGATTAAAAAAAGAGATAAATAGGTCAGTGTTAAAATTTGTTTATGTCCAGCAACAGCATAAACTTAGATTCGAATCTCTATTTTTCTAAAGTGTCAAGAATGTAATGACAGATGAGGACTCCATTTTCGAGTAAATATAAGGATCTTATCATCAATTTGTCAATGTTTTGTGCCAAGAGTCGAAGATAAAGAAAAGTAGCATGCATGCAATAAACAGTTTATTTTAGACTGATAAAGTGAGAAGATAAATCACTATTAATTTGATTCAAGCTTCAGTTTATTCTGTGATATTATTCTGTGATTCTGTGTGTGTGACACATTATGTGGAAAAATTAAAATATACAACCGTAAACAAATTCTGTTATTACATAATATTTTTGCGTTTATCTACTTTCTTCCCAAAATCTATTATTATAAACATCTTAGTATATATGCTGCTATGGGCAAAATTGATGTGAACACCAAATATAAATAGAAATTACAGATATTTGAAGAAATCATAAATTAATTAAACCTTTATAACTTATACCGTAAAATCCGGCGAATAGAGCACGCACTGGTGTTTAACGCGCACCTATACTTTCCAGCTGTATTTTTTCATTTTAAGGTATATTCGAAGTATAACACGCACCCTCTTTTTTAAGAAAAAACCTGAAATGTACGCAAGCAATGCTCTTGTGTATTTAAGTCATTTATTCGTAGTACAATCTCAGGTTTTTGAAAAAAAAACATACTTCGAGAACTACGACTCTTTATAAGTTAATAAGGTAAAAAAAAAACACAACTCCCACAAAAAAACTGTATTTCAAATAATCAGAAAAAGCCTATTTTTCAACCCACCATTTTCTTTAATAAAGCTATCATTTTATACCGGTATAACACGCAAGCCTTCAACTCATCTCTTATTTTTAAATTCTATTATTAGCTCCGCACTTCTAATATGATTTATTTGTGTTTTCAATCGCTAATAAAATACATTTTAAAGCGCTCCATTGAGCTGAAATTTTATATACATTATTTTGGATGACAATACAATAATTTAATTATAATTAATAAAAATTAATTGATTAATACTAATTATTCAAAGAATTACAAATACAGCCACGTTGGCATCATTTTTGGCGACTTGTGTTAAAACTTGAAAAGGTTTTTTTTCTCACGTTTTAAGCATTCAGTTGAACTGAATTTTTATAGACTCGATTGTATTAGATGATAATATGATACTTTAAGGATAATGAATAAAAATGAATTACCACTTAATGTTCTGATTCTGTCCTACATATATACATATTGATATTAATTGTAACTAATTAATAAAAAGTAGTAAAATAAAATTTTTCTTTGTTGATCTAAGTAGGAATTTATTAAAATTTTTTTTTATATTACTTGTTTATGTTAAAGGTGCACCGTTATACGCCGGATTTTGCGATACTTTAAGAGATCAATATTATAATATCTCGGGGGTGGCATGCATTATCTGTAAAAAAAGCATTTAAAACTTTGGTCTATTCAGTATATTTTAACACTAAAATAAAAAGTAGGAAAACTTTTTTTCCATTTATGTGTCCTTCAATTTTAGATAGAATACCCCCTCCCCCTTTTATACTAACATACTTATATATCTACTTACTAACTGTTACTTTTGCTGTGCTCGTAATAGTCGAGTGGGCCCTGTTCTCAAACTCGTGGCCAACATTGTTTCTCTCGATTCGAAGATTCAAGTTCCGGTGCCACTGAAAACCCCCTTGGAAAGGAGCTGATGCACGTTAGATATTTCGAGGTTCAAAGATTAAACGTTGGCGTGGTGTGAAAATTTGGGGAAGGGGGATGCTTACCGAAAGATCGTCTTCGCTACTTGAGAATGGTTCGAAACTACTAGATCCATCGCTAATAGACTCCGTGTAGCTTCGAAGAAAGTAAAGTTAATAAACTTACAGTCTATATTGCTGTAACTGTCAACACTTACATTTGCCTCCTGACATAAAGGTTCGATAATGCATCATTATTTTGGATAGGGTGATATGACGAGATGGACAAAAGTGCTGCACCTCAGTGGCAACATCTATCCATCAACATGTTAATTTTGATTTCTGGCAAATGTAGTGAGTAGGATTCCCTCTACAAGAGGGGTCTTGAATGGAATCAAGACACGAACAAGCACTCCGACTGAAAATATCGCCGGCAATGAAATCGAAGCCATGATCACTCGGTTTTGTGCAACTTATACATTTCTCCATTGTAGGATCTAATGTTTATTTAATGTCGCACTCAGTAGCTATTGGCAGTATGCTCAAGGGAGCTGAGATCACCTGAAAAAAGTTTATAGCTACAAAACGATCCCCCGAAAACTACCACCTCCGATTTCAATCTTTATTGAGCAAAATCATAGTATGCATTTTATCAGGTAGCCCACATTAAATTTACATATTACAAATTGAAGGTAAATGAAACAAAATACATATGTTATTGCAAGGTACACAGATACAAAGCTGAAAATCTTAATAGAGAACATAAAGGGTAAGAGAGGAAAAATAATATACTTTATTCCAGCATTCTTGCAAATACATCAAAAGTAATATAAATATAAAATAATGGACCGTACATAAAAAAAGGCGGGAAAGCATTTGGTACAGGTGGGAAAAAAAAGAGAAAGGGGGGAGGTGGAAACCGCCTGAGACCACATAAGAGTACTAATCCAATCAATTTGATCCCAAAATTGTAGAGGCAATTTTAATACATGATTTTAGTTTAGAGTAAATGGAAGGATTTCTAACGATAGGCTCTTTTATAGCCTTTTGAGATGGAAAGACCAAATGGAAATCCTTAGTCGTAGGACATACGAATACATAATGGTCAGCGTCCCCAACAGACAATTGGGAGTAGCTTTTAATTTGAAGCTGGACTTTGAGTCACGACACATTTGACGGGCAGTGATTCCTCTACATGGAAAGTCTCCAATGGTTTGGGGCTTGCTCATGTCGTGGAGTGTTAGTAACCAATACGAAGGCTGCGCTGAAGTTTCAAGACGGCATGGTACAAGTTTCAAAGTTTGATCCGCGAGATTAAGGTGATATTCTGGAATCTGGTCTGGTCCGAAAGCGAGTCTCTGGTTTCGCCTTTTACTGTCTTTAAAAGCGGATTATCAAAGGTAGAAACCGATACAGAATGGTTTCTGTTGGATGTAGACGAGATTAATTTTATGCCATTGGTCCCTTGTCATCCTTCGTGGGATGGACTTAACAGTCAGAGATTGGTGTGAGGAGAATTTTTCCGGTTTTTTAAAGCCTTGACCAAAGGTTGACTTCCTCAGAATTTAGGTATCGGCATTGTCCTTTTATTCGATATTTTCCTACGAAAAGCCAAGTGCCCGTTGGGAAATAATTAGTTGCTTAACAGGATGTCAGTTCTGTGGTGAAGATTTCCACATTGGTATCGCGGCTTGAAAATGGCTTCTGCGGTTTTGTGACTATGTCAATCAAACTACCGCGGACACGAGCTTGTTACCATGCCCATTTGAATACTGCACCCACGAGTTTGTGAACGTGTTCACAAGGCTATCACATTGACAAGTTTGTGACCATATCTACTAGGCTACCACAGCAACGAGTTTGGGATAATGTCCACTAGGCTACCACAGCAACGAATTTGGGATAATAGCCACTAGACTACCACAGGAACGAGTTTGTGTAATGTCCAGTAGACTACCACAGCAACTAATTTGCGATAATGTCCACTAGGCTACCACAGCAATGAGTTTGGGATAATGTCCACTAGGCTACCACAGCAACGAGTTTGGGATAATAGCCACTAGACTACCACAGGAACGAGTTTGTGATAATGTCCAGTAGGCTACCACAGCAACTAATTTGCGATAATGTCCACAAGGCTACCACAGCAACGAGTTTGGGATAGTATCCACTAGACTACCACAGGAATGAGTTTGTGATAATGTCCACTAGGCTACCACAGCAACGAGTTTGGGATAATGTCCACTAGGCCACCACAGCGACGAGTTTGTGATAATGTCCACTAGGCTACAGCGGCCCCGATGCTGTGACTATGTTCACTAGACTTCCACGGCAATGAGTTTGCAACCCTGTCCACCAAGCTATCGTGGCTGCAAGTTTGTGACCCTGTCCACTAAGCTATTGTGGAAATTTTCGATGTACCAGAGGAGGAATGTAGGAAGAAATTTACAAAAGAAAAATACAAATAACATATGTCAATACCTATAAATATTTATCTATACATACATCTAGTGCTCTTAAAATTGCGCATTTATCGGCATAAACATATTATACTTATAAAATTACTAACTGAACAAGCTACATTCACAAATTCCTTATAGCTTTCTGTCCTAACATAAACAAATTAAAGCAATTAAACTTATCCGACAGTATCACATTCTATCTCATTATCAAAAATTCTCTCCATCCCTCCGTCTCGAATACTTTTCTTCAAAAATTTTTATTTTAAATGAAACTATTCCATAACCGTAACTAAACAAAAACGGAGATAATTGGGCGTCTAATGATAATAATCCTGCTCTGCCCGGAGGCCAAGCATTAGATAACAAATTGCGCTCGAGGACGTCGATCAGGAATTTCAATAATCACTTCGCATCCATTTTAGGAGAGGGAAAAAAGGAGTAAAGCGCCTCTTCACAAAGGGGCGACTCCTTGGAGGAGACCGAAACTTTATTTTCTAATCTCCTTCGGTGTTAAATTAATAGTGAGCCCTCAGGTCTCCGGGCTGCTTGTTATTTTAAAAGTGTAAGCCCCGTGCAATTTGCGCTGT
The DNA here is from genome assembly GCA_019973955.1 of Trichonephila inaurata madagascariensis. Classification (NCBI taxonomy): domain Eukaryota; kingdom Metazoa; phylum Arthropoda; class Arachnida; order Araneae; family Nephilidae; genus Trichonephila; species Trichonephila inaurata. Next base: position 225,163 of record BMAV01005613.1, on the reverse strand, counting down.
CAAAACCATGATTAATTTTCCAATTTACCCAAGACGGAATTAAGAAGTCAATATACTTCGAACACTTTTTTTTTTGCTTTTATCTTTTCTTTTATTTTAGGCAGATGTGGGTTCAAAGATTCCCCTACGGGTGTTTTCAACACGATAAGGCAAAAGGACAGAGAGGGAATTTATTCAAAAGAAAAAATAAAGCAGACAGGACATCCAAAGTGGCGAAGAGTTTGTCTCTGCTTAAGTTTGAGGTGGGAAGTTGAAAACAAGTTAAATTCATTTGGTGACACGAAAATATTTGTTTTTAAAACAGCTGTGATTGCAAAGTCGTATCGTGTCAAAAGTAGAGAATGAAGTTTTAAAAGTGTTTATAAAATGTTTCTACTCTATGAAATCTTCCTTTATGCATTTAAGAGAGACAAGTTTTGACAGTTAAATAAGATTAATTATTGAAATTCAACAGAGGAATTGTCTTTTTAACATGAAATAGGAAATTAAAAGAAAACCATTCATTACGAAGGAAAGTAATGATCGAAATTCTCAGCCATATTCCATTTGCTTAAAGTATTTTGACATACAGTCGTTAAGAATAAAAGTGTCCACCACTAAGTACAAAATGGAAATGACACTTTCTGTCATAACAAAACTTTTTATAACTTATTTCTAATTCGGTTTAAGGAATCCGACTACGTTCGGAACCATGATTTTAAAAAAGAACATCAATGTATAATTTTCATGATATTTAGTGTCATTTAGATGAGAATACATGTATAAAATTGTTTTAAGGACATTATGACAAAAAATTATTTAAATACAACATTTTGGCAAAAAATTAACTTAGAATAACCTTTTTTCCAAATGTTCTCCTTTTGTAAAAAATGCTTCTATTGTATTAATATTTTGCCTGTATATAGCTCAGACCTCTGTACAGAGGCTTAACTATGAGTTTTGAAAAATTCACATTATTTTCAGAGTTACAACCATTTGAAATAATTATCGGCGTATTTTCTTAAAATTTCTCTCTTCTGTTTTCATAAAACATGGACAAAACGACTTCCGAGTTACGCATTTCAAAAATTCTAATGAGCCTTTGTACAGAGGTCTGAGCTGAATACAGCAAAATATTAATACAATAGAAGCATTTTTTACAAAAGGAGAACATTTGGAAAAAAGGTTATTCTAAGTTAATTTTTTTCCAAAATATTGTATTCAAATAATTTTTTTTGTCATAATGTCCTTAAAACAATTTTATACATGTATTCTAATCTAAGTGATACTCAATATCATAAATATTATCCATTTACACGCTTTTTTGCAAAATCACGGTTCCGAACGTAGTCGGATACCTTAAAATACTTGTATTTTTATGATATATTTTTTTTTTCGATTTAAACTTAAATAAATACTGATGTATTGATAAAGCGATACATTTTTAGAAAATTATCATCCCTTTATAAAATGTAATAGTTTAGGGTAAAAAATGTTAATCGGACTAAAAAAAATTAAAATTTGTATTTTCATACTTATTTAACGTCTGTGCTTAAACTTAAGTTATCAAGAAATTGCTTAAACGGTCTTTCATTAGATTCTATGCCGCCTGTATTCTCATTGTGTCTACTTCACAAAGTATTTACAAATTTAAATATAAATTACATTATAATTGAAATTAATGTACGAACTTCACAATTTATGTAGTACTTTTTGTGTTTCTGATGGAATTCCCTCAACTACGACATTAAAGAATCCCTATTACAAAACATGTTGTAAGGCACTATTTTACTATGATACGATAGGAGCTATTATGGAATATTAGCACAGAGAGAAAATCTTTTGTTCTATTTTTTATTTTAATATATTATGTCTGATCCTGAGATTTAACAGTAATAACAAAGAATCAGCCCTCTGCATAGCAAGTCGTCAGTGGTACCAGTCCTCAAAACTACGATTCGGCAGTGCTTCCGTCGAGAAGAATTTCTCAGTAAAAAAACTAATTATTCTGTTTCAGAAGTAGATTTGTACGCCATACAACTGACAAATTATTTCTATGGCTTGCACTTCAGATTTGTTTCATTACTAATTCAATTTTTACTAAGCCTATTTTTCTATCTTATTGTAATTTGTTAACTTGTCAAAAATAATTTAGTAAACACTTCAATTTTTCTCTTCATTTAACTTCTTAATTTTAGACAGTTTGATAAATTTTAGTGCGTAATTAATGAGGCGATGTATGACAGCAGCTTTTATAGTCATTTTTAATAGCATTCATGGAACGAGGTTTTTTAGGAATAATTAAATAAAATTAGATTTTAGAGATATTTTTCTAGTCAATGACGTTAAACACCCTTTTTCTGGAGTGGTTACTTGAGTATTAAATACTTATTTCATCATTTTATTTTGCAAATCTGTATCTCTACTTTAGAAAGTCATATTCTGTAAGTTTCATTCTTAACGTTTTATGTTCATACTGAAATAGAAATCTAGATTGTGATATTTTCCATTTCCCCTATAATACATCAAAAATCAAATGTGAAGGCCAATTTTAGTGAAATGAATAAGATAAAAACGGATTCAACATTTCTTGAAGCATTCAAAGATGTTTTGAGTTTGAGATTCCGATGTCAAACATATTTCTACCTGACTAACATCTCCTATATCACGCTCCTACAATTTTACGATTAAAATGAAAATATTCCAAAGTTGTCCAGGTGTGAATTCTGAGACGGAGGGATTTATACTTTTCATTTCATTTCTTTTTTTGGAAAATAAAACTTCGAGTATATCTCGAGTCACAGAAGTATCAGAATTCATTGGCATGGATTTGGGTTTCGGATACGCGTATGATTTCTGCTGCGAAATATATCCAAATTCTTTTGATCTACCATTCATGGAGTATTATACCTGGAAATATTTTAAGAATCAAACCTGATGCAGATGAATTTGCAGAACGATATATATTTTTTAAAAATGAAATATAAAATCGAATAAAAAACGAGTATCGAACCAAAATTCGAATTCGAATTTTGTTAAGGAATCTACAAAACGATCTACTTGCTAGATAAGTTTTGTAACACAGCTTTCAACAAACATTTTATGCATATTTTAGTTCTATTTTGTATTGCTAGTGAATTCTTGGTATTGATATTTGAATCATCGAACTGATTCTGTGAGTTAAGTAATAATTTGGATGATACCATCAAAATTTTAGACGTTTTCATCCTTATAGACGAAATTCAGCTACCAAGAAAATGAAAGTTCCCCCAAAAGGATTGTTTTGATAATGTGACAACATAGAATAGCATTTCATTTCATAAACACTTAACAAGACTCTAAAATCCTATAGTCTCTTTTACAACTCTAAAACTACAGTAAAATAATTTTTTTAAATGAATAATGAAGTCTTTCTGTAGCTTTTGTATAAAATTTCGCTTTCTAATTAATCTAAAAATCTAAGTAGAAAAGAAAAATTCTAATAAAGAATGAAAATCATAAAATAAAACTACAAGTACTAGCCGTTAGCCACAAGCTTTGCTGGGGCACGACTACAGATTTTTCCAGCCCATTTGGTATAGTGGCTAGTGACGCTGACTGCTGTGACGTAGGGCCTGGGTTCGAATCCCGGAGAAGGCATGGATTTTTGTAAATGTATAGTGCTTTTGTGCGGCATGGGGGTACTCTAAGAGAGGTGTAAGGGAAGAGAGGTAAGAGGTGTCTGACCACCCCCAAGGTGTTATCGCTCTACACTGGGGTGGAACCGAGCTAAATAGTTTTATCACCTGAATGGTGCTCAAAGCTAGGGATAACGACAGGTGTACTACTAGGCCCTTGCCACGATGAATTCCGTGAGCTTTTATCTGATGTCACTGTCTATCAGGCGGCATAAGTAACAACAACATATTGTTTTACAATAATTGATAAATAAGCCATAGTATTTAGGTCTTTATTGTACTGAAAAACATTCTAACAGCCCTCTCCCTTTCGATTTAAAAAGGATAGGAACTTAATTTCTAAATAAGAAGTTCCTTTACTTTTTACGTCTCGGTGTCTATTTCCACACGAAACCGTTCTTAGCTTATCTCTAATCAACATAAAATAATATTCTTACCTGTTTTCAAGTCTATTTAACCGATGAAAATCTGGAATTTTGTTACCTATAACACCCCTAGAAACTCCTTAGAAGTCTATTTCCCCTCAAACGCGTTCTTAGCGGACCTCTACTCTTTAAATGAAACATGCGTATACCAATTTTAAAGTCTATGGGTCTAATAGTTCAAAAACAGGGATTTTGCATCAAAAATGCTCTGTAGCCCCTTGGGAGTCGATTTCTGCCAATCCCGTTCCTAGTAAATCTCTATCCCCTTGCCCCCTCCTCTTCCATAAAAGCACATGT
>BMAV01005613.1:190778-220689 GCA_019973955.1 Trichonephila inaurata madagascariensis | reverse complement strand
TATATATAAAAAAATATTATGCAACGCTGAAATGAAAAACATTGTTATATCTTACACATTCTCCTTGCATTTGATAGAGTTATATTTACTTAAAATATTTAAAATTTGCTTAAAAGTAATTTCAGTCATCATTGTTCCAAAAAAGGATATCTTCAGTGGACTCAAGCCAATATTTTAAATGAAGCATATCCACAAAAAAATTAAATTCTAGAAATCTTTTACTGTAGTTTAACTTCATATCAGAGTTCGTGCAGAATACTTTTTTAACCGAAAACTTTCTTTGTATAAATTTCCTTTGCAAATTAAATACAATATTCTAAAGTTCACATTTTTTGTAATAATTATAGGGTCATTTAAGAGTTCAATTCATACTTTTTTCTTTCTAATTTTCTTTTTATTTTACTCGGTTCTGCCAAAAAGTGTGGGAATACTTATCTCGCGTTTTCTTTTTTATTCACAATGGCCTTTTTCGTTAATGCTGAAATTAGAATAATTAAAGATTGGAAAAACACTTTTTTTAGTAGATAAAGCAATTAATTAAGCGTTCATTTTTTCAATTGGTTCACTTCCGTCAAATTTGCCAAATTTTATGTTAGAGGAAAAGGGAAAAAAGAACATTTCCCATCTATTTTTTACATAAAATTATTCTAACGGTTCGAAGAAGTTAAAAGGTCCTCTATCAGCAGTGTTAAAAGTCATACTTTGCTTAACAACCGTGCGTTTCCTAATGTAAAAATAGAGTAAAAAATGTTAAAAATATACATATTGTGTACAGTAATGTTTGATTAAAATCAGGATTTTTTTAAAAAAAAAAAAAGAAACAATGTTTAATATTTGTATTTAATAAATAAAAGAAAAGTTCAGTTTGAAATCTGAAGAAATTCCCATTAAAAATTGATATGACATGTTAAAAAACTGATACAAGGTTTTATTAAGCAATGGGTTAAATTCCTATGACGTCATAGTTACATGATAACAGCAATCACGTGTTTCCAGCTATTACCAAATTTTGTTTCTTCAACACATTTTGTGTATTAAAAAATACATATTTGCCAACACTAATAACTATATACGTAAACAAAATGAACTTGGTTTAAAACAGCACGTTTAATATAATTTTTTTTTAATTATGAAAAAAAGTTTGAAGAACCTTAATATTTGAATATTTTTACGCTCTGTTAGCAAATTCCAAATTTTATCTTAGTTTTACAAGTAGAAAAACAAGTACAAGTGTCATGTCAGTTTTGAATTCAGTGAGGATCACGTGATTACATGCATCATGTGAAAGTCATGAATTAAGGCCATTTAAAGCTGTCCCGTGATTAGAGAAAAAAATCAAACATAAGTTCTCGACAATAACCACTTTTACGAGAATAATTACAATTTTCGTTATGAACAAGAAAAAAATTATCAGACAAATTTATTCATTTCAAATTTTTTAATTTTCATTTCTATTTAATTTTAGTAAATATTTTTCCTATAGCATCAGCGATACAAATGTACTGTACAAGAGGCACGTTTCAGTCGCAATGGACTAAGTTCATGCGACGTCATAGTCACATGATAATGATAACCACGTGATTCTAGCCAATCAGTTCCAAAATTCATGTGACGTCATAGTCGCACTTTGAAAGCTATCGTAAGTTTCCAGTTAATCGATTCAAGCACTTCGTTGTTGCCAACTTTTGCTCTTTGCAGAAACTTTCTCTTAAAAAGTACATTGTAGACAAAATACATTTTATTTAAAGGTATATGCATAAAGAGTAAGAATTTTTTTACTTTAAAAAATCTTTTTTAAGAAATTTTTTATAATATTTAAATATCTGTACCCAATTATGAAATTTGAAAAATTTTATCCAAGTTTTACAAATATAACAATAAGTACAGTGAGTTTAAAGACGGATTTGAGTTCAATAAAGAAAGATGTTGGTCTTTATCATGTGATCATCATACATTGAGCCCATTCAAACACAAATTGAATAGGATTTTGCTGTGCTCGAAATTTACCAGGTGTTTAAAGTCGTTGTATAGTTTGAATAACGTCTCTATATAGTTTAGATTCAGTCAAAGTCTCTCGTACATTAAAACTAAACAAAGAATTGTGACTTAATTTGATATGATTCGAATTAATGACACTATAAAACTACACGAAAAAACTTGAAGAGGTTAGTCATGAGGGGAAAAAAAGTACACAAATGTTTTATTGTGTATCCGTGTATAGTTTGAGTTAGAATTCTATCATTATCAATTTTTAAAAGAAATTTTACTTCGAAGGCCAACTTATTTTTTATTCCTTTCGTAAATCATTAAATATTTTGTACCACTTAAGCGTATTACATTTTATATGAGACATTCCTTCACTTCGGAGAACATTAATTACTGCAATTTTTTTCTGTTGTATTATAACCTAAAAATGTCCCAGTTGCTGTATAGGGAAATTTTTTATAAATCCGGGAGCTATCGTGCGAGGCACAGTGTCCCCCCTGGCTCACAAACTCTTTTTAATTCTTGGAAAACGGTTTATTACCAATGACCTTGTCAGTGTCCTCTTATATGATAGTCTTTATGGGAACTATAAAATGTATTTGTCACATATCTCGCTCTTTTGGGGGAGAATCAAATATTTTTTTTTACCATCTTAAGGTACTTGAGGTGACCGAGTTCGATGCGCAACCACTTTTGTTCCAAAATACATTCTATAAACAGGCAGCCTTTTCTCCCTGTGAATGACTTAATCGTTTTGATTGCTGTGTTGTACGACTCATTATGGTTTATAAATGTAAATGAGCAGAATATAAAAAAAAAGAAATGGGCATCTGTGATCTCTATTGGATGAAGTTGAAACTGATCAAGTAAAAGTAGAACCTGATGAAAAAAATGGATATTAATTATGATAGCGAATGCGAATTAGAGAAAAGTGATGAAACAGAACCATTTAAACTGAAAGAAAAGGATTCAAATGCTACCTTAAAAAACTCCATTAAGAAATATATGAAGAAATAAGACGCATTGCGTTCTGTCAAAAAGACACAAGCAAGAAAAAGTTCAACATGCAATTTGTCGATCATTAATGGACAATAAAACTGCAATAACTTGAACAAAATATGACAGTTTTGCCAGCAAATATTATTCCTGCAACGAAAGCGAAAAGTAACTGTGAATTGTCTCCTTCATTAAAGTCACGCACATTTGAAACTTGAGTTGATAGAATTTTTTCTCAAACTATCAAACAAAAATTGAAAATATACTTACCTACTGAAAAGTACGCAATGATACTTTCTCTTAGTTAAATTATTCACTTGAAATACCATTTTTATCGTGTACAATAAAAATATTTATAAAAAAAGGAGATTGTAGTGATTCCCACGCGACCACTAACGTTAGTATCGAGTGCACGCCTGCTCCGGGGTTAAGGACAAAAGATGTGAGATACTGCATGTTTGAAATTCTACTGAAAATAGTAGAAAAGTACACAGATTACGAACTGTTATTTGTTCTTGACACATTTAAGCCCTGTTTTAACGTTTGTGACTCAATCTCGAGGATAAAAAAAGTGAGAGATAAAATAGATGTCTCAGTTCTCCTTTATTAGGTTAGCTATCAGAACACTTAAGATGGCCTAAGACATTTCAGCACATGTTGAGAAGCAAAAAAAAAAATAAATAAATAATAATAATAAATCTAAGCCAATAACTTCTATAAAGATTACCTACTTAGGCGTCAAATGCATTTAATCTTTTGAATTTCAAAAGTTTATTTAAAAAAAAATTCAGTTTTGCCCATTTTAATATGATTTATGCTACTCAATTAACAGCACACTTTAAAATTATTAATAAACCTTACTATTTCGAACAACTCTCAAGTAATAAGGAGAGTACAGTGAAATACGTTTAACGCGAAAAAGCTTAAGATGAAATATCGGTTAACACGAATTAATACAATGATCCCGACAAACTACTATGAATTTTCATGCATTTTTTCAATTATTCCTACTATTATAACTTGCAATCTCTATATATATATTTATTTATCTGGGTGGAATTTTCAATCGTTATTAAAATACATTTTAAAGCGCTCAATTGAGCTGAAATTTTATGTACATGATTATTTTGGATGACAATACAATAATTTAATTATAATTAATAAAAATTAATTGATTAAAACTAATTATTTAAAGAATTATAAATACAGCCACACTGGCATCATTTTTGGCGACTTAGTGACTCTTTTGGCGACTTGTTTCAAAACTTGAAAAGGATTTTTTCTCACATTTTAAAGCATTCAGTTGAACTGAAATTTTATATACACGATTGTTTTGGATGACAATGCGATACTTTAATGATAATGAATAAAAATAAATTAACACTTAATGTTGTGATTCTGTCTTATGTTTTTCTTTTTTTTATATATTAATTGTAACTATTTAATAAAAAATATCTAAATTAAAACTTTTCTTTTTGTTGATCTAAGAAGGAATTGACTTAATTTTTTTTTATATTACTTGTTTTCTCTTAACACGAAAAGATTCCTCTTCTGGCAATGAACAAAACACGTAAAACCCCAGAGATTTAAGAGGGATGGTTTCACATGTTTCGTAGAAAGACGATAACTTGGTTTTGAAATACCCTCGGAATAGCCTGTGACATCTACACAAACGCCACAATAGCTCTACAAACGTCATACAAAAACATTTCATCTCTCCTCAATAACGAGTACATTGCATTGCGAGTAAAAATAAATGAGTTAAGTTCGTGTTTTTGTTTTCTATTTAAAAAAAAAAAATACGTGACAATGGCAAATAGTTCAGGGGGAAAGCTAACTACTATTTCGCTTAAAACCAAAATTAGGCTTCTTAAGGCGGACGGAAATTTTTAAATATTTTGGTTCGGCTAACTCTACATTATCAATTACTAAAACAGTAGACAGTTTCCGTGAGCCAGAGCTCTATGTAAATGAAATGTACGCTAATAAACTGAATTTTTTAAACATGTTTTTTTTTTTTTTAATATTCTTTAGCACGAAAAAATATTTCAGTCCCCTCAGTTTCGTGTTAAATGATTTTCACTGTATTTGAGATCTTACACAACTTCAAATGTGATGACAGTGAAACCCATTCGAATTAGATAAGAAGAATCTTCCATAACATGGTTGAAAATAAAATAATATGGCAACATAAATATTTCTCTATTTTCAAAATTTCCACATTTCATTGAGTGTGAGAATTAGGATGAGACGACCACGACACCTGGCTCGTCAAACTAGCTGCCGATCCTAAGCACAGAAACCTCGTAGGAGCATAAGTGAAAGAGATATATAGGCTCCAAAAGTGTCACCACGGCATTTTACCCTTACGTTAGTAGTAAGTCAGCCTATTTAGCGCAGTCACGTATCAGAAAGCCCCTTGAGAGGTAAAAGATCTTATTCTACAGGTCTTTGGCGCAGAAAGTGCCATACACTTAGAGGGGGTTCTGGAAATGGATCCAGCTTCGGCGTTAAAGGTATGCTGTTCCTAGAATTCATTAAAGGATCCTCTCCATTATTAACGAAAGCGTCAGCAAAGTATCTGAGCATCATTGAATGATGACCAAAGTAATATAGTGAATGTTTTTTTAGTGATGATAGGATCTAGATGTAGATTAATTGATTTTTTTTATTAGCGTTGCAGTTTGCAGCAAAATGGCAACCGTGATAAGTCTAGAGGAGGGGTGGCCAACCTAAATGGCCTTGCCAGTCATTTCGGAAAAATATTTCTTTTTTTTTTCTTTAATGGGTCTGCGTGCTGGTATTTCTAGCTTTTCAGACCTAGTACATTCTCCAAGAACTGGTTTCACTTTTTATTGTGGCACCATTTAAGCGATACCAATTACCGCAAGTAATTTTGACGCCCAGTTTCTTCCCCAGAGGGAGGCACCTGAGCTCTGCTGATGCGAAATTTGTACTTAGGAATTTAATTTTGACAAGAGCATCCAAGCCAAATGGTTACTCAAGGGATCTTTTTCATGACGTATAATCATACGACATGGCCGCTGTCGATTTTCTGCATCATGAAAATCCACCGACTTGGATCGGGGTTGAACCCGCAACCTTGGGTACAGAAGGCCAGCGACAAACCAACTACGCCACCCAGCCGGCACTTCGGAAAAATATTAAAATTCCGAGGGCTGCATATACAAATATGTGTATATATCTTTATATTAGATTTGGTTAATCATTGCAAACATTTATGAAAATCTAAAAGGGAATGAATTATTATTATTGTTTTTATTGTTTTTTGTGTAAAGAGCTGATAATTTAATATTAATCATACAATGTTCAGAAATGTTTAGCTCAATCAATAAGTTGCGCAATAAAGTTATAGGAGTCAAGCGTGATGCTGTGTGTGGGGGGAGGGGTCACTATAATGCCATACTGTTCAAGTCTGTATAAAAACAGAAGCAACGTAATAAAATAGAAATAGATATAGGGTATATTTGTTACATAACAATACACTAAAAATAAAAAATATTACACAAAATAGTCGTATTTTGTAAATTTGTAATGAATCTCGCGGGCTGGCCACCTCTGGTCAAGAGTACTAACGTTATTAAGGCTCGGTTGTTATTTCATTGCACAATTCAAGGTCGGTATTTGATTGTATAATTTCAATGAAATTAGAGAGGAAGGACAAAAAGCACCCACAATTCTATACCATGGTCATTTTGTCTTTACCAAACCAGAGAATGTATTCTTTAAACTATCAACCCATATCTCTCTAGGAAAATCCTAGAAATTTATACTCGACCCTTGTTGCTGATTCTTTCGTTTAACTTCAAAATATTAGTCGTTAGGGAAAAAAACCATATTTAATACGGCATAATTCAATTTAAATGCTTAATACACTCGTAGATGTAAATTTCGATTTGTTTTTAAGAAAACTGAACTCTTGAAAAGTGGCGCTACCACTTAAGAATGGTTTTTTTTTAACCCAAAGCATGCGGTTTTAAATATCAATGACACATTTTTTTTCTTTCTATAGCATTTTGCAATTTTATGTTACAATTTCAATTTAAAAATTTTTTTAATTTAAATTTCGTCTGTAAACACTTATACGTAATTCCAACAAAACACTTGTAATTGCAAGAAAAGAACAAAAAGAAGGAAGACAAAACAATGAGAAGGGTTCAAGAAAGGAAAAAGTTCGGCAATCAGTCCAAGAGGCACTTAACTCGTTTTTAACAAACACAGAAAACATCGTAGAAGAATTAATTGATTCGTCCTAATATGAAAAATATCGGTAGCAAACCTTATAACTTTGGACTTCAATAAAGAGAGCCAATGACACAGCTCAGATGAAATTCACAATTGAAATTCCCAAGCCATTAATACGTAAGAATTTTGAGCCTCAACAGATTTAACATCAGATCACTTTAACGTAGTGCTTCTCAAACTTTCAATATTTGCGACCCAATATTCAATCATAATTTTGATCATCCACTCCCCCCCTCTTCCCCCCATTCAATAACAATGTATTGAATTCACTAAACTACAATACGTCTTTAACTTTTTAAGTGCCACCGGCGTATACAAAAGGCTCTCTCAGCCAAAACGTTAATTGCCCCGAACGTATAGATACGCCTTTCCGAAGTGCGATCTTTTCTGTGCATTGCATTCATAAAATTATTCCGAAGGCTTTGGAATGCAATAAAAGGACTTTGGCAGTGTTTTGAAGGATTTACTTATTTCACATGATTTGTTTATTTATTCCTCCCCCCCCCTCCCTAATACATCCAATACGAGCGCCTACGTGGAAAACGAAGGCACTGGGGAGAGAATCGCGTAACTTTTAATCGGCACTTTAGGGATTAATTATAAATATTATAAATCCATATTATATAAAGCAAGATAACTGATAATATTTGTATATAATTTTTTATATGACAAGCCCATGATGTCACTGGTAAGTATTAAACTGTTCTTAACTGAGTATTGTTAAATTAATTATAAAATACATAGTGCAGTACTGATACATTTATAAGTATATTTTATCAGCGTAAATGTGTATTTTATTTTTTTAATATGTCAGAATGCATTTTTGTTTGTTAACTTTCAGTAAATTAATAATGTTTTTGAATAATCTTTTGTTTTTGACTTTTCAATATGCTCGCGTCCCCTCGTAGAGTTATCATGCCTCCTCAGGAGGCGCGCTCACAGTTCGAGAAACGCTGCCTTAACGAATGATGCTGTAGAAGAAAGGAGAGATGATCAGTAGGATATCTCGGTCGTAAGCTCTACATTTATGTATATATATAAAAAAAACCCTCTGAGAGCTTCATATTATAAGATTGTAGATAAAATACTTAATACACAGGACAGTGAAGTTTAATGCAGAGTTGACTGAAAGAGACATTCACACCATTTTTACCGAAGAAATTAGGTTTTTGGTACTGATAATATTGATAATGAAAATGATTTTTCCAACGGAGAAAAACGGTGCAATGGAGAAATATATTTCATCCATATATATACCTATATAAGAGAAAAGCGACTTACTGATCACGATATCTCTGGAATTATAACACCTACGAGCTTGAAATTTTGCAGGAATAGAATATTTTTTAATGAGTAGTAAACCGTAAGAATTTGTTAAAATTCCACACCCGACAGGAGGTTCGAAAGCGTTAAATACAAAAATTACCGTTTTCGTACAATTACACCTACAACTTTGAAATTTCTGAGCATCCTTCTGTTACTGAGTAGAGTTTCGTGAAAAACGAATTTCGTGAAAATCGACTACCAAAGGTCATTTCGGCGGCGTTAGAGACAAACATTACCGTTTTTAACTATTCGACGTACAGACTAGAAATTTATAAACATGTTTCTTTAGTTGATTTGAAATTCGATAATAACGAGTTTTACGGAAATCGACTCCCAGTAGGGGTTACGTGGGTGTTATAGATTAACAAAATTTCCACTTTTGTACTATTAGACATAAAATGAAATTTGATAGTCATGTTTCTTTTGTTGAGCCGAGATCTGTTTAAAACAGGTTCTGAGGAAATAGAGAAGAGATAAGGGATTGAGAAACTCAATTTCGCTTTAGAAACTCAAGTCCTATCCTTTTCAGATCGAATGTTTTTTGTGCAATCGAAAACTTAATTTTAGGATTTGAATATCAATGACTTAAATACTTATAGTATAATGAAATACCAAACAAAAATGGGCGAGTAACAACTAGTAATAAATACAATTTTTTATGAACTGTAAATATTTTTTTTACATTCACATTTATTTCAGATTTAAAGGAAATACAACGAAAGAAACTCTCAATTTAGTTCCATTTTCATCCCCAATACCCCTCTTTTTTTTTAAAAAAAAAGAAAGAAAGAAAAGTTAGTTTCAAGTTTCCTTAAGCCGAGTGAACTAACATTTTTTTTTTCAAAAAGTAACTCTCCATCGAAAGTTTTCCAATTAAGGAATATATTCATAATTGAGTCACTCGCGGATGAAGCAAATATTTTCAGACAGAGAAAAGGGAAGAAACTTTGTTTTTTTCCCCTTCTAATTTTCCCTTTTCCGGATATTACCAGTTTTAGGAATTAAAAAAATCCACTCCCAGAAAGTTAAACAATGATTTATGAATATCTTTGTAGTATTTAATTGAAGCGAAACTGAAGGAGGTTTACTTTTGTGTCTTCTGAAAGATCGGAGTAAAGGGGAAAAAATATTTAAAAAAAAAAGGGGAAAAAGTTTTCCGATCTTCTTTTTCCCTTCTTTGGTAAAATCCATTAGGGTTGAGTAAACGTCCCCTGGTGAGCAACTTGGGAAGTTTTTTATTTTTAAATACAGAAGAATCAAGTGATTTTTTTCCGAAACTGAAATGGAAGTGTAAGTGGTATGAGGAACGACGTATTTTTCAAACGTAAAGTTTATCTGTTTCATTGAGAAAAAAGCATTTTATTAAAAAAGTATTATTTTTTATAAATTTTTTTTATTATTTTTTTTTTTATTTATTTTATTAGGGCAAACGCAAAACCATTCTTTTTGCCTAGGGTAGAAAAGTGTTTAAATCCAATTCGGATGGTCCCATTTTAATTTAAAGAATCAAAAATTCGTCTTCTTATTGTATGTCATATCAATTGTGATTAATATTATTAATACTTACAATTCTATTTCGTATTCTCTCTGATCCAGACTATCAAATACTTCTGAATGCAATAAAAAGTTGTTGTAACAATCAGTATAATTTACTTATAGATATACTGAAAATATTTGTATTCACTATTAATTGTTAATGAAAACCAGGAATTCTCAAACTTTGGAGTGCATCCCCCTAGGGGGGTTGATAACTCTACGAAGGGGTCGCAAGCATATTGAAAAGTCGAAAACAAACATTATTGTAAAAAATTATTAATTTACTGGAAGTAAACAAACAAAATATACATTCTGATATAATAAAAAATAAAATACACATTCACACATATATAATACACTTATACTCAGTACTGCACAATGTATTGTATAATTAATTTAACAATACTAAGTTAAGAACAAGTTTAATAATTACAAGTGATCACCCATGGGCTTGTCATATATAAAATTATACCAAAAACTAGCACTTACCTTGATAATTTGTACGGTTTATAATTAACCCCTTAACTGCCGATTGTGAGATATACGCGTATTGTGAGATATTGAGGGAGGGGATGGGGGAGTGGGGGAAACGAATAAGCAAATCTTCCGAAATAAGTAAATTTTTCGCAAACACTGCCAAGGTCCTTTTATTGCATTCTAAAGCCTTCGCAATAATTTTATGAATGCAGTGCACAGAAAGGATCATACTTCAGAAGGACGTATATATACATTTGGGACAATTAATGCTTTAAATGACGCCAGTGGCACTTAAAAGATTAGAATCGTATTGTAATTTTAGCGTCAAAGTACAGTATTATTGAATTCAATACATTGTTATACTATGAAGGGGCGAGGGTGAGGAAAATAATGATTGAATATTGGGTTTTAAATATTGGAAGTTTGAGAAGTATATACTAATGTAAACAGTTTCAGTAAAAAAGAATACTTTACTAATTCACATATGCATGGATTAAATTTAAAGAATATATGGAGGGAAAAAAAGCGTTCCATGTGGTACTCCTTATGAAATAAACATGATATTGATCCGTTTTGAAAAAAATTATGCATAGAATATCTGAGCACGAAGTTTTTACTCGTTTTTTACCTTTGCAAGGGCAAATTAATTCTGTCATGAAACATTATACCAGTTTTATTTATTTTATGTAATTAATAATTATATATATCTTTTAATTATATGAATAAATATTTATAGTATTATCAAAAAAACTAAATGGTGATATATATAAATTATGATTCTAATTTACATTAATGCTGATGATGTAAATACGTTTGTTCCTTGTAAACAAGTAATAAAAACATTTAGATATTTTCTTTAATGTTTTTGAAATTTGCACTTATTGTTAAAACCATATTTTTACCCATACCTTGATATTGTCACGTGGTTAATCGTCTTTCAATTATATAAAAAAAGGTCAAACAATTACCAGGCAGAAATTTTCAGAGTAAACTGTAATTTACTTCGGAACTCTCTAGTAATTACTGTAGATTTTTCTCAAACAGAAAACAGATACATGCATGTATCAAAAAACAGATGAGAAAAAAAAAACATCCCATAGTATTGAACATAGAAATTCACACACAAATCCGTAAACGCAATTGGCTCAATCCATGACGGTCACGTGTGATAAAGACAAACGTGTTCTCCATTGAATTAAAAATAGACATCAAACTAATAGTACTTGCTGCTCTGTTTGTAAAAATTAGATAAAATTTCAAATTGTAAAGATGACAAAATGTTATAAAAAAAATCTTCAAAAATATTTTAAAATTAAGAAAATACTCTGAATTTATGCATTCTGTATACACATGTGAGTTATAATGGATGACAAATATGAACTTTTTAAAAGAAAGTTTCTGCAAAGAACAAAAGTTGACAACAACAAAGCACGTGAACTGATTAGCTGTAAAAAAACGATTGCTTTTGTGGTGTGACTTTGATGTCACATGTTTTTGATCTGATTGGTTAGAAACACGTAGTTATCATATCATGTGACTATGACGTCACATGAATTTAGCTCATTTCACATAAGCCAAATGAAACGCATGGTTGCTGTCAAATGTTTTGTTACAACGTTACTTCTATTTGTCGTTTTTATATAGGTTGGTAAGAACGATATAGGAAACTCCTACATTTTTTTAGCCAAATCCTCTTGAAATTTCTGAGTTCTTACAGGGGCTTCTCCTAAATTTGGTGAATTGGCGACATTTGGAGACCAAATTTGTCACCAAGGCTACTCCCGTTCATTGAATGAGTAATCTCTCTAAGCCTAGAAACGATCTCTCAGACCACATTACCATTTTCACAAAGAAACGAATGGAACTCAAACTTTCCACTGCAAATAAACATAACATTTCAGCTCTACTGGTATTAATCAAAAGATTTATATGAAAAATTACTCAAGCACCAAAAAAGTGTACGCACGCATGTACTGTTTGTTATAACGGTCACTTAATGGCTTTTATCAAACTTTGGAATAGATAGACCGGAACTATATACTGCATCAGTATAATAAATGTTAAGTATAAATATAAAATTCAAATTACATTAATATTCAGCCTTTCAGTGGTTTTGGCCGCGGTAGCTTAGTGGTCAAAGTATCGGAGAGTGGCTGGCTTGTTACTAAATCGAACCCAGTACCACTAAAGACCCACTGTGTAGGGGGACGATGCACCGCTAAATCTGTGGAGAGCTCAAACGGCATGCCATTGGTGTGGTGTGGTAGTTAGTAGAGGGGGTGCCAGCTCAGGTGTCGTTTTCGTCATTTGACCATGGTTAGAAATGATGAAGTCTGTCGCCAAAATCCCTCGTGTAGCTGAACAGTGTGACGTTAATATTCACTCACTCACTCATTCAGTGGTTTCACTCTACACAAAGAACAGCTCTTAGCAAGATATATTGATAAACCACAATTCGATATCCTCCAGAACCTTTTTTCATCAACCACACACATAAAATGCATACAACTACCATCTTGAGTAACGAACAGGGCAGCCATGTTTTCACGGTTCTGAATTCGTGAACGGAGTCACGGAATTGAGTCACGGGGCCTGGGAGAGAGGGTTATTGAGGTTAAAAATCTTCACATCGGTGTAGTGTGGAAGCTTGAGGAATAAAATACCATATCAGGGGGGGGGGGGGTCGTTTTCACCTTCTTGACCAGGGTTAAAAATTATGAGATCCGTCCCCAATAGCCTTTGAATTGTTCGGTTTTGCGATGATAACAATCAATCAAGCAATCTCAAATATTTAAAATAATTATTTTGGGGCCAAATTAGTCATAAAAATACAAGCCTTTCACCTCAGCAGTTCTAAAAAGTCACATGAATTAATATTTAATGCAAATTTTATTATGTATATCTAGTTTTGTGCGATTTAATATCTCCCAAAGCTTTTCATAATTTTAATGGACCAAATGACGGTCTCACATCATACATATAATCACGTTGTACTCTACATTGAATTCAAGCTGGCATCAGGCTTTTTCATGTTGTTCTACTTGTATGATTTTTATATAATTTCAAATTTGATAATTTGGGTAAAGATTTTCAAGTATATATATCAAAGCTCTTTAAAACGTTTTTAAAAATTAAAAAAATTACTTTGATGCTCTACATGTATTTTTAAATCAAGTTTTTAAATTTTTTTTTTTACTTATGTGCGTTATTTTTAATAGCAAGAAGTAAGAAAAAGTTTCTCTGGAAAGTAATAATATTTGCAACAGTGAAGTGCATGGACCGATTGGATGGAAATGCGTGATCGCCTTTATCATGTGACTATGACGTCACATGAATTTAGTTCATAGGTGACTAACTATTTGTTGATTGCAGTTAAAACTTACGAAACAGTTAATTTCATAGTTAATTTCCCCAGAGATACTGAGACTAAGTGTGTTTAAGTATTGAAAGTAAATAGTAAAGTTTTTATTTAATTTTTACAGTTGCAGAATTTATCTTGCATCATAATCTTATTCAAGTGTTTATGACAGTCATAATCTTCTCTTTTAAGCGACCATAATATGTACAACTAACGCCCACGCTACATTTGTGACACAGACCCTTCCCCCCAAATTCCCTCTCCAAATCAGAGGTAACAGTCAAGGGGCTTACACCTCTTCCAACTTGTCTGACATAAGCCCCTTTAGTAGTAAGCCGCACATGCCAGTAATATAAACACAGAAAATCCGAAAAGAAAATTTAAAGGGTTTACGAACTCGAGAATTTCTTCATTTTTTTTTAAACTTCTCTTTTCTTTCCTTTTTTTCGAACCCGTTCTTGAAAAGAAAAGAAACATAGTGACTTGTAAAGCTCACTTTATGTTTTGAAATATCCACTGTCGTCATGTTCCACTCCCCCGTTTAGAAGAGGGCGTTTGGTTCAAAGAACTCTTTCAAAAGATTTTTTTTCCCCTTCAAAATCGTCCTTTTACGTAAGGGAATTTTGAATCGTATTTATTTTGCTCTTCTGTGTTCAAATAAGTGTTATATAATTTCTTCTAAAATCATTCCTTTTCTAAACTGAAATTATTTATTTACACATAATCGTACTCAGTATTTTTCTATCAATTTCCAGTGAATGAGCAGTTCGCATAAAGAGGGCGAGTGGTATTTTTTTTAAAAAGATGGACTTTTCTTTTAACCTAATGCTGAATGGAATATTTTGATGTTGCCATCCATATAAGCTAAATTTAAATGTGTTTTGGGTCAATATATTTGTTTTAAAATTTTAACTCTTGCTGAAACTCACTTTTCCACTAAAAATACTACAGCATTGCCATTAAATTAAATGCTTTAAATTTTTCTCAAGTAAAATTTATTTTAAAATTTTTTTCAATGAATCAAATAAGAATTCAGATTTTTATAATCGAATATTTCTTACTTTATCGATTCACATAATTTCCGTCCATGTGTTCTCGAGAAACTCGAAGAAATGACCGAAAACTGTGCAGAATGGAGTCAGGTTTTTAAATGAGCGGAATCAGATTTCTGTAGACACCAGTTTCGTCTAGTGGTTTTCGACCAATTTCTTCTTCGTATCTTTAGGAGTAAAATCGCGCCAAATAACTTTTGATATTGCCACTAATTTACTTTTTGTTATAAGGTCCGCAGTTTTTTTTTTCAGAGATAAGAGAATATGAGTCGTAAGGAATTTAGTATCAACTTCTTTTTACCGGTTAAAGCATCAAGCGTTTCGTCTATGCTGGTTTAAATAGAAACGGAATCTCGTTGCTACATGTGATAAGTTTGTTTAAAATATAGTAGTGTTACGTTGATCGGAGATCGAGGATTTTATGAGCGATGAGAATTTATTGTCGAAAATCCAATCCTTGAAATAGAGGATTCAGCAACAATATTCGCAGAATAAATCTCAGAAGGTCTTATTACATTCAACAGCACTCAGACGCAATTATCGGTGTCTAAAATACACGTATATAAAAGATTATTCACAAGCAATCGCTCGTTCAACAGCCGAAGTAATCACCAATCGCTTCAGCACTCAGAGCAATACTAACTGATCGCTAGTCAAAACCAGACTGACTGACTTTCGGCGAGCATCTCTCTATTTATATCTCCCTCGCGAATAATTCGAGAAAGACCCGCTTGCGTCATAGGTCTTGAAATTAGTGAATTTCTCTACTAATTTCTAGAAGAATCCAGATGGTTCCGAACTCGCCAAAATGATCACCAAGTCGCCAAAATGGTCGCCAAAGTGACCAACTTGTTCGCCAAAAATGATGCCAACTGGTCTATATCGCCGAGATTTCGCCAAGTTCCCATTGAATCACCATTATAACATAAGGAACGGCGTTGCTTGTGAATATTACAATTTTAACGTAAATTAAATGTAATTTAGAGTAAGATAAAGGCATTATACATCCAAAAATACAAATTATTTATACTATTTTACACAAAATTCGTAACAGTAGTCGTACATCTAACTAACAGTTTAGTTTCGTCTTGTTTTGTGCATGATTCCAATATGTGAAGGGAAAGCAATACATTTCCCTTAGTTTTCTTTGATACAAAAATAAACATCTCACTGCACAAAAAAAAAAGGTTTCTATATTTTAATGCAAAAGTTATAATTTGAATAAAACTACTTCAAATATCATAGTGCGTTCTTATTTATACTAAACTTATGCGTCTACATTTACCATTGAGAATATCAGAATTAAATTTATAACTTTTCTAGTAGATTTTCTAGTAGTAGTTTTTCTAATACAGTTATTTCACTTGAGGTTCATGGTCAAAATTTTGGTATCAAACGAATTTCAAGGACACATTAAGTTTGAGAACCACCCACTAGCGTAACTAGTCTTGAGTGGGCCCTGTATCAAACATTTCTTGGGGGCCCTTTTTAGGCTTCGCTAATATATTACTAAGGTGACCAGTTTTTTTACAATGAAAAAGAGGACGAAAAATTTAAGAAAAAAATTACAACGTCAACATATGAAAAATTTTATCAATTCAAACAAAAATGCGCTAATTGCGCTTACATTCATTTTAATTATTTACTTAAACAAGTATTTTTCCATTGATTTTTTTTTTGTCAGCATAAAATTTTCTTATATATCGGAAATTTCGGAGCAAAAAATATTCTTCATACTGAATTTTACGGTAAGCACTAGTTAATATATTAATCAATCTTGATTTCTCACTTGTCCAAAAATAATAACCAACTGAAAATTTTTTTTAACACCTGCATGAGTTTCAGGGCAGCACAATGTAAATTAAACAAGAATAACTAAATTTTCATATGGAATTTGTTCCTTTTGTTTAAGTATTTTTACCCATCTTTTATCAATTTCAACATGTTGATTTTCTACTTCTCATTTATTAGACTTTAAATATGTATTCAGTCTTCTTTCTACTTCAACCAGACAATTGCCATCGATTTTAATATCAGGCATTTCTTTCGATAAAAACTCGACACAATTTTCTATATATGCCCGATTTACTCGTGATGAAATCAAAAAATACCATTAAAAACTGTTTTTTCCTGTGATATTTGTTTCAGACCATTCTTCGACATATTGGAAACATGTTTGATTCATCTCTGAATACAGATATTAACGGATCAGTATTAAAATATTGAAAAGGAGAATAAGTAGGAGGACACTTTTAGAGGAAGGACAGAACCTGTAAGAGAAGGACGGTTGGTCACCTTAATACAGTAGAACGTCGTTTATCCGAATCAATAGGGACCGGACACCGTTGGGATAGCCGAAAACCGAATGCGATTCATGCAGTACATGAAACTGGACACTATACGAATATTGAAAATCATCACATGCGGAAAACGTGCTTGAAGAAAACGAGATAGATGCATAATGTCGCAATTTTACCTTTATTGTGGAAAATAATCACTTATTTTTCGCTGTGCCATTGTAAATCTTCGTTTTTTTCTCTGCAACGTCTCTGATTTTCTTGAGCACCAGTAGTTGAGTAGGACTGCACTCTGATTGTTGTTCGCACCACTCCATAGCTGTCTCTAACGCAGAAAATGCGTCAGCATTGGATGGACTCTTTCTACTTTCGTTGTTGTTGATGTCCTCGCCTTCATTTGTTTCATCGTCGACAGGGTCGAATTCTTCTTGCACAGAAGTCACAATCTCGTCATCATTTAGCTTTTGAAATCCAGTCTTCTGCATTTTTAATTCCAAGCCATAGCAGTTCACAACTCAACAAAAGAGCACGTATACACCCCCTCACTTGGAAACAAACTGACCTACAATTCCACGCAGATGTTTACCAAATCACACAACTGAAATTCTCCTAATATCCCTGACCTTGGGTTTTCCCGTCACTTTTGGTCTCACGCGAAACAACTGTTGAGCATTGCACTGTTCGAAAACGTATTCATATACAGTACATGTAGTTAACAAAAAAAAATAAAAAAAAAAAAAAAAACTGGTCCAGATGTTTGAAGCTCCGGATAATAAACGTCTGGATAAACGACGTTCTACTGTATTACGATTTTTTGCTTACACATGTTGAGGCCCCTGTACCTTGGGGGCACCCTATCATTGATACGACTGATACGGTGGTAGCTACGCCCCTGGAACCACCGTTCTGGAACACATTGTTTTTAATTTCAGCATGTGTCACTTTATTGTAGACTTTATGGGTTAATGTTCCTTTAGTTTTGATTATAAGTCATTTCCCCATCAATTTCAGAGATTTATCTCTATCATGGAAAGAGAGGAACCTATTTAGGAGATCAAAACCCCTCTATGTCTTTGATAACAACTATAGTTGCGATGACTCATAGGAGGAAGGCAACCAATAAAAACATGATTCACTCTTCGGAGAAAAGCGTTTGACGTTATTCAGAGGGACGGATGAACCAATTTATGAACCACTTCCCGTATTTCTAAATATTTTTGTGAAAGGGAGAAGGGAATCAAAATGACACCTTAAAAACGCACGAGTTGTTAATAAAATTCGTAATCAGTCGAACAAATAAGTACGTAACACACAAGTAATATCTTTGAGAGATTTTAATGGCAACTACACCACGGCGCAATTAGATATTGACTTTAACAACTATGAAAAAACTACAAGTTAAAATTCAAAACTAGAATATATATTATTCTCTCTCATTCATACCATATATTTATCACAAATTACAGATATGAGAACAGTCATTGTTAGGAAGCAAACAATTTTTTCCAAACAAATGTAATTTATTACGTTACCATATACGAGTTTTTAAATATTTTTTCTGATGAAAATATAAAATTAATATTCCAAACAAAATATAGTGAGAAAATAATGGTTTATCGGAATTTTCGTTTATTTAATATAAAAAAATATATAATTTTGAGAACTTTCAAAACCCTAATATATTTCATCATTTATCAAAAATGTATAATGCATATTATTAGTATTTTCATCATATATTCTACAATATCTATATAATTTTATCATATATTCTCTATAATATCTATATAATTTTATCATATATTCTCTATATATAATATCTATATGTTTATCAAATATACTATAATATCCATAATTTCATTATGTATTCTTTTTTAATAGTTAAGTGAGCGAACAATTGCTTAAGAATGTCCTTATTAGCTCTATTTATAGCAGCATTAGCAAGCAACAACAGTTTTTTTATTCAATAATTTCCTGCTTCAATTATTTCTTTAGTTCTCCAAAATATGAATTCTTTGTTTATTTAAAACACATTGATAGATAGGCCTCTTACTTGAAGTTATTCTCAGGATAAATTTTTTTTCAGCTAAATATATTTACTCTGTAGACATAACTATTTATATGATTTCAGATTTTTATGTTCAGCTCCTTTTTATCCACCATTTTGAATTCTTCTAACAAGAAATGCCAGATTCATCTTTCATTACCTAAACAAATGACGTCAATCATGATACAAAAAATATACCTTTTTTCCCTCTTGCCAGATTTTTCTAACAATAAAAGCTAATTATTATGTCTTGAGAAAAATTAATAGGTTCGTATGATTTTTTCAAGAATTGTTTTAAAACACACAAAATAAAAATTTTAGAAAACTTTTTCTTAAGATATGGCTTATACTCGTAGAATTAAAAAAATGCTAAAACCATATATAAATTGAACTCTATGTAAATATATATTATTTACAAGCATGAGATTAGAAATATAATGGAAATATTTGTTTTATTATAAGCTTAACAAATGAATATATCATTTTAATTTTTAAAAACTATAATTTCTTTATCTATTATTAATTTGTTTAAGTATAATAATTAAAATAATATGGCTTCTTTTTTGACAAGACAGCATTCCCTTTTTGGGTAAAGTTTGCCAAAAACAAAGATAATTTTTGCAGGAAGTTTTTAAGTTTTTTTTAGATTCTGTGATAAAAAAAAAGACATCCTCAAATTTATATATATATTCCAAGGAAAAATGTGATTTGAAATTTAAAATTCACGAATTTAAGCAATGTTATCTTTAAATTTCAGAGTTTTATTCAAACTGCCTGCAGAATAAAATAATACAGATGTTTTTGGTAGGAAAAAATAAACTTTTTGACTTAAGATTTGAAAGACCTCCAATTTGAAAATTATTTTTTTCTAAACTTTAAGCCAAAATTCTGAGTCTTTGCTCTCATTAATTTCTCCTTAGCCTATGTTTAACATCATATAACTAGTGTAAGGCGAAACGAAAATATTTTCTTCACAGCGAAAGGCAAGTTTGGCTTCGGAATTTAAATTAGTTTCGCATTCAAACATTTACTCGTCCCTCCCTTATCAAAACATCTCAACCCCACTCGTCGCTTTATTATTTTTGAAACCATTCAAAAGACCAGGGCTATTTTCGTTTTAAAAACACAGGCGCCACTCAACAAATTCTGGAATCTATGCAAGGCTGGCTTAATGTAGCGAAAAATATCCCGGGAAAGAAAGAAAGAAAAAAAGTCTAATTTAAAACTAATATCCTGCGTATTAGGCATTTTGCCGGAATCTTTCGCAGGTGCATGGTCTTGGAATCTACTCCTACCCCCCCCCCCCCATCACCTCGCGAGAATTGTCGTAAAGGAAAGCATAAAGATATCCAAACGATCCAAGAAGAATGCGGAGTAAAAAAAAGAAAAAATTCGAAGAATTAATTGCCGCCATTTCTACGCATTATGGTAGAAAACAAGGCTCAGCAGATTTCTCGCCTCTGTCTGCCAGAGTTGTAAGAGTACTCCTTTACGGACATTTTTTTTTTGTGTGTGTGCTCTCTTTTGTTCTTTAATTTTTCTTCGCGTTGGAACGCGTCCAAGCATGCCTTCCAGAAACTGTAACTCACTATTTGGTCACGTGTTGGTAGCTTTGGTAGACCGCCAGCGCACGATAATTCCAAAATCAAGTTCACAGGCAACTGGAAATGACAGCTGGAATGATTCATTAAACGGTATGGTACTATAAGCGGTTTGTCTGATTGGAGGCTTTTTGTATTGTG
Organism: Trichonephila inaurata madagascariensis; assembly: GCA_019973955.1. Lineage (NCBI taxonomy): Eukaryota > Metazoa > Arthropoda > Arachnida > Araneae > Nephilidae > Trichonephila > Trichonephila inaurata. The sequence continues at coordinate 199,609 of BMAV01005613.1, read as the reverse complement.
TTTGGGTATTTCCCTTTTTTTTTTATCTAACAAAGGTGACTGACAGGGAGGCATGTTACCCCTTCATTCTTCTTGATGGGGGTAGAAGTCATTATGATTGTTTTAAAATTCTTACAGATGTTATGTGTAAGAACGTCGCGCGGAAGGGTTCTCTGACTTTTAATTCGAAAAAAAAAAATGTGCAGCTTAATTATCGTACCCTCAGTAATCACCGCCAAAAATATCGCCAAAAAGACATATGGTATGATTCAAGAATTTAGGGAAAAAAAAGCTATCTTAAAATTATTTTAAGCTAACATCAGTGGCGTTACGGAGAACATTTGGACCCCCCTGCAAAATAATATTTTGGGTCCCCAAGTTGAATTTTACAAAGGGCGGCTGTCAGGTTTTGGAGCCCCGGCAATGCATGCGTTGCAAGGGTGTACGTTACGCAACTGGCTAACATGTACATATACTAAGATTTTTTTAGTTAACAAAATCCATAGCCAAGGAATTGAGTTATCAGAGAATACAATCTTATGGTAAATTTGTGACAAAAGTTATATTTTCATTTTTTTTTAAGTAATATTTTTGTTTTGCCCAGACTTTCTTTTTAAAATTTTATTTTTATTCCAAATTGAAAATGGAAATACAAAGTATTTGAAGAAGTCAAAAATCTTTAAGAAATGAAAACTAGTTAAATATTTGAACAAGTTAGAAGAGAGCATCACACACAAGTTTTTTCACCGAGAAAACAGCAGTTCTTAAACTGTAGTGCGCTGACCCCTGGGGTTCGCAACGTCTCTCTAGGGCAGAGATGGCGAACCATTGGCACGCGTGCCATTGATGGCACGCGCCACAATATTTTGGGCACGCCACCGATCAAAACGATCAACCGCGATTGATTCTTCAATCCAGGAATTTTCAGTGAGATTTTCTCAGTTAAAAGAATTACCAGAAATGTTCAAGTTTATTATGTACCCTGATGTGATATCATTTGATAAACTGAACTTCCCCGAATTCGATTGGTTGGAAATTGAAGAATTTGAAAAGCGACTTATTGATTTCTAGTCTAGTTCAATATAGATTCAAAAATTTATTGAAACAAGGAAAAAAAGTTAGAATCGATTGGAACAAAAAGATTGAAAAGCAATATAAGTAAAAATGCCAGTATCGAACTTCTGGAAGCATTAAATTTGTTTCCAGATACGTTTAACTGTTTGAAGGAGCTGGCTCATACTATATTAACCATATTTTCATCGACTTATGCCTACGAATCATTATTTTCAGATAAGTAATATTAAAGCCTCGCTTAGAGAAACCATTTGGCAGATGACGCCAATTCAGCATGCATTCTCTGCTAAAAGAAAAAAAAATCTTACCCAATCCTAATATAATTTATTTGTTATATAATCTGCAACAGCAGAAATCACACTAATATTACTTTATGTAATTTGAATTTCACGTTTAAGTAAAACACGCATTTACTACAATAGTATACAAAATGTATTTTTCTGTAGTAAAGAAAGAGTTTTGTGCTGTTAATATTAGTTTTATTATATATATATTTCCCCAATAATCACGTCAAAATTTTTTGACGGCACGTCTATATCTCATTAAGCATTTCTTTAGAAAAAATGGCACGTTGATCCATAAAAGTTCTCCACCCCTGCTTTAGGGGATCCACGGAGTCTCTCATGCAACTTTAAGATTTCCCTCTTTTACAGACTCTTTAAGGCCTCGTGGAAATATTGAAAGATGCGCCATACTAGACTAGGGATCACTAAATAGTCCCCAATGTAAAAATTTTAATAGAACGTATTTTGATCAAGAATATTAAGTCAGAGAGAAGTGTCCAAGATCTTGAGGGGGGGGGCACGATGTCACCTTGATATTTTAAAGGGGCCCGCAGCGATTAAAAGTTTAGAAATCGCTACAAAAAATATTAAACGTTTATGTAAAGATCTGCAATATGAGTTGTAGACCGTAACATCTTCTTTTGGATATAGTATATTTCAGTATTGTAATTATTTTCTGACTTATATAATATTTTAAAATAAACGTAATGCCCTAAGTCATTACATGAGAAATCCACACGCGTAAAATTTTTATGTTCATAAATACCTTATTACTTCTAAGTACGAATCTAAATGCTGTCGTGTAGATCCACGATGTACCTTGTTTCGCTAAAGTAAATAGTCTTTCGGGCACTTACGTATTAGACCACATGAAAGACATTAGAAATATTCCACTGCTATAGAAAATAGAGCCTCCAAAAATTTTAATCATTTTTCTCAACAAAATAAGAAAAGGATAATAATATAAATTATAAAGGGTTTTTTTTTATTTTTGTGTGCATGAGCAAGTAAGAATATTGTGTTTTAACATACGCGGTAACTATAGCTTGTAAGAAAGATTGTAGCAACCCATCCGGTATAGTGCTTAGTGACGTTGACTTCTGTGCCGTAGGGCCTGGGTTCGAGTCCCGGAGAAAGCATGGATGTTTGTAAATGTATAGTATCTTTGCGGCATGGGTGTACTCTAAATAACCGTCGAGCAGCAAGTCATTTCATGAGGTTGGAGGAAGAGAGGCGAGAGGCCCCTGGCCACCTCCAGGATGCTCTCCCTCAAAATTGTGGTGGAACCTAGCCCAAACGTAATGTGACCTGTGTGGTGCTCAAAGCTACGTCTGACGACAGGTGTATATCTAGCCCTTTGCCACGATGAATTTCGTGGGCCTCGTTCTGACAACGTCAGACAGGTGGCATTAGTAACAGCAACAAAAAGTTTGTTTTCGAGCGTGTACAAACAGGATTGTTGTTTGAAAATGCAAGAGAATGGATTTCCACAATGCAGTGACGTAACGTACATCTCCGCAACCCCCTCATTGCGGAGGGAGGAGGTCAGGATTCTAGGAGGCCCAAAGCCTGACTGACGCCAAGTACGTACCTTTTGTAAGATCTGGCTTGGGGACCAAAACTTGACTTTGTAGAGGGGCCCTAATATTTTCCGTTTCGCCACTGCCCCAGTTGGCTTCATATCGCGGCATTTGGCAACGTTTTGGATCGACGAAATCGGTCGACCGTTTAATACATAACTACCTTTTCCATAACTACCTTTTCTTTTATTAATTTATCGATTTACTACTTAGAAAACGAACAGAAAAGTTAGTTACTTAATGTTTCGAACTCTTCCAACCAACTCTCCAAGCTATCAATATAACTATCTAGTAGAAGAATCGTAGGAGATGATAGGAGAAGAAGAAAAAAGTATTGAACTTTGTAGAAGATGGAAAAAAAAAGTCACAATACCTAAGTCATTCTTTTTTTCCCCCTTACCATTTTCCCTTTCTTCTCATCGTGAATGGCAGATGTCCCCATCCCTTCCCTTTTGGAGGAAGTGGGGTGCAGACAAAACTATTTTTATTTCGTCGTTATCGGCCGCAAAAGAAGACCTAATGGCATCCGTGATGAAAAAGAGAAAAAAAAATATATATCTATGATTCATTTCTCTTGGAATGGTAAGCGATGGAAAAAAAGAATCCTTCCTTCGAAACCCCTATCTTTTCTGTTCGGAGAACGAATTTCATGTGTCTGATGCCCCTTGCGGAATGGTAATAGACTTTTTAAGGTAGTTTTTATGTTCCTAGAAATACAAAATAGAGGTCGAAGTTCTCATCTACAGGGAACATGTTGATTTACATTTGCCACGTATTAACCTGTATACATCCCCGTTATAGCAACTATATTTTTAAAAAAGTTTGAAATTTTTCAGCGATAAATTTCTATATCTCATTTAGAGGAAAGAAACATCGTTTAAATCTAAGCCTTATGTTACCTCGAGCCATACGTTTAAGGTAAAATAATTTTTTTGTAAGACATTTGTTTTCATTTTAATATGAGGGGAAAAAAATTTTTTTTCCCCAATTTTTTAGTGGTTCAACTAGTTGGGAACCTTGACTACAAGTTCTAGATCGTGATTAATTTTAAAGATATTTGAAGTTTTTCCGAGATTTATCAATCTCAAAACCTACGCTTTTACGTACTTTAAATACGTTTTTCTCAGACTTTTATTTTGTTGATGATTAAGTGATTACAGTTTCCTAAGGTCTTTTTTTTTTTCTTATTCTAAATTGAGATTTGAAATTCTTCGTAGATCTTCATACATATGTACTGTAAGAGTTATAGTATGGATCTAGGTCTGATATATGTATATATTTATTTATTTATGTATGTTAAATTTAATATTTAAAAGTTTTTCTCTTAGGCTTAGCTATATAAAAACAGTTTTTATAACTCCACAAAAAGAATTAAATTTTCAATTTCGTACTAACTTTTTTTTCCAATTAATGTATAAAAATGTAAATCACTTGAAATATATAAGATATATTAAATATTAAAATAATTTTAAAAATCTCCAAAATTTCAGCATTTTAAAAATTTTAATTTAATGGCTTACTAAACTAACTTCTTTTATTCAAAATTAATTTAATAATGTAGTCTAAAAATGTGGTTAATCTCTTTTAATATTACTCTCTCTAAGAAAAAAAATTATTTACAGGTGCTGTAGATTTTTTTTAACACGCTTTTATAAGTTTCACTAGTATGTAACGGAATCTTTAAACTCGATTTTTACCCACTTAGATCAAATATTAATTCGAAATTTTGTACACTTGTCAGGGACCGATGACAATACAATAATTTTATAACTTTGATCCATTGTCCTGATCACGATCATTAGGAATAACGATTTCCAGATTTGGCGACTAATTCCATATACCATTTCCAAGTTTGGCGACTAAAAGATAAAGTTACAACCCTAAAAGCGAAAACGTTGAGTCAGCAATTTCTTACCATAATATAAACAATTGTCTACTTTTTCTGAAAAAAAAAATTAAAAAAAAATAAACCAGGCCGTATCCACGCCCTGATAGAATACCAATGGTTATTCCAGTTCTAAAAAAGGACCCATTTAGGATTAATTCATCAATGTATAAACGATAGTTTAAAAAACTAAAAATACATGCTTTTATTGTAGATCGAACAAAAAAAATGAAAAATAAATTATAGTTTTAAAAAAATTAAAAAACCCGCTTTTATGGTTAATTGAACTAAAAAGTTTAAAAATAATTCTTAATATAAGAATAAAATGATTTACTAGAAAATTAATGTCATTGGGGTAAAAGTGTGTGGGGTGTGTGATCTGTACTACATTTTTACACTAACTCAGCATTTCGGAAGGGAACTAGTAAGAAATAATAACAATTGATATAAAGCACCTCACGCTCTTACCCCAATGACATTAATTTTCATGTAAATCATTTTATTCTTATATTAAGAATTATTTTTTAACTTTTTAGTTCGATGAATCATAAAAGCGCGTTTTTTAGTTTTTTTACACATTATGTTATTTTTTCTGCATTTCTCATCCATGACCATCATGCTGCATTTTTGTAATTTTTTTGACTTTTTTCACAAAGAATTATAGTTTCAATAGCACTACTCAGACACTATTACAACTGTTTTTTTTCCCTGTTCTTCAACAAGAAAAAAAATTAGTGCGCGTTCCTTTGTAAATCATCCATCATTTGTCTTACCGCTCCAGCATTGAATGGATGCCAAGAGCTTTAACCTCTTTCCCACAAAAACAGAACTAGATCCTTGATCGCATCTGTTTGTTTATTCCCACCTCCCCGATAGGAATGAATACAAATTCGAACAAGCAAGATGTAATAGGATTGCAATCTTGAAACCTTTATGTACTTTAATGTTTTTCAAGTAAACACATGTTCGTGTACAGAATTTTTAAAATAAACTTTTTTGAGTGTAAAGTACGTTTAAGTGGTTAAAAATCAAACAATAACGTTTAAGAGTATCGTTTGTTTTTACTTCCAGTTTGCAGTTATTTTGAATAAATATTGAAGGCATAAACAATCACTGTTAAGTTGTTTGGGTACGATAAAAAAAATAATAACCCTACTTCGTTTTAAGCCTTTAACAACATTTTTGTGACAAATATTTGGGAAGAATTTTATCGAAACAAGTTCACCGACGTCAACAGTTTTTGTTGCCCTATTAATCTTTTCACAACAAATAGTTATTATTATTATTATTATTGAAAACAATTATAAAATCCCCGTGTGCCACAATGTATCTCACAAAAGTAAGTATTAATCATACATTACTAAGATAAGGGGCGGGGGATTGAGGTTATGAAGGATTACAAATATTCAGAACAAATTGAAAGAAAATTTTAAAAGCACTTCTGGTGGAAATAAGTTGCTGAAGATTCGGAGGTCGGTTTATATTTAGTCCCTTGAAATCCCTTATATTAAGCCCTTTTAAAAAAAGTCTTATTATCTTTTTCTTTTAACATACTTGGAACACAGAAGGAGCACATGTTCTACACTTTCCTCACCACCAATATTACAACCACAGGAAGATGGCGGAGCTAAATTAAATTTATTCAAGTAGCTTTTAAAGTTTCCATGACCAATTAGGAATTGGTTTATTTTGTAATTAGTATAAAAATAATGGTAGTATAGTCTCTTACTAATAGTTGTTAAGCTCCTTTTATTTGAATTGAGATATTTTTGGTTCCAAGACTTCACCATGCTTTCTTTCATAATCTTCTTGTAAAATGATTTAGGAATATTAACAGAGCAATGTCGATTTCGCGCTTGGTGGCAGCCCCTGTAAACCAATTGACCCCTCATTTCCAAAAATGCCCGTGTGTCCGCGAACAAATGTAAAATCTTTTGAGATGCTTTTAGCTTTTAGGCTTTTAAGTTGCTTTTGGATCTCGACGATTATGTTGTTGGATGAATATAAATTGAAACAAATATTGAAATATTGATGAACAAATATTGAAAGAAAATTATTAAAATAAGGATTGCAGATGTTAAATATATTAGATATACAGTTGAACCTCTATATAGCGAAGTTGCTAAATGCCGGAAAAAAGTTCGTTATATGGAAAATTCGTTATATAGGGAGGTTCGTCTTTTAATATATTTAATAAATCACATAAAAAACAAATTTTAAATTCATAAACACTATATGTTGAAAAAATTAATTATTCACATCTTTTTTAAAATTAATATATGTTTATTTTATCTATATTACCCATCAAAAAAAGAAAGGAAAACAAGAAAAAACAGTGTCGAATGTGTCACTGTATTTTCTTTATTAAGAAAATAATTTTAAATTGAAATTAATGAATTTTAAACACATTTTTTAATTTATAAAGCATAATGTAATATAAAAGATACATTATTTTATAATTATAACACAGTGACTCGGGACAACTCCATTGAGGGTGAAAGAGGATATCGATGATGTTTCTAGTGAACTGGCCAATGGAGATTAAAGGTTGCACTTCTTGGATGAAACGTCCAGAACTCTATTGCTCTCTGCGAGTTAGGATCTAATAAAACCAATTCAAGGTTTATGACCACCATAAAATGTGTTAAAAAGAGAATAAACTGAAATGTTCAAAAAAACCTTTAAAAATATGGAGAAAAAAAAATTGAATCACAAAAGAAAAAGTTTGTTATATAGAAAATGCACTTCGCTATAGAGAGGTTATTTTACGAAGAAAATAGTGAAATGTTCAAAGTGCCAGGAAAAAGTTCGCTCTATAGAAAAATTCGCAATACAGAGGTTCGTTATATAGAGGTCAGACTGTATATATTCTTAGCAGTTCCATTTTTAAAAGTAAATTGGATATTTTGATTCATATTCTTAAACTAAAAAAAAATATTCTATTAAAAATTCGAAAATTCCCCAAGGTTTAACGATAAATTTTTTAGGGAATACAATAATCGTGTCAAGAACACTTTATACCAGGGTTGTACAAATATCGGCAAGTGGGCTACATGAGGCCAGTAGTAAAGAGTTTTTTAGTGGTAAGCTAAGACAGCCAGAAAATCAAATAAATAGAAATATTATCGATATTTGTGTCAACGTATATTTGAGAGAAAAGTTTGTGACGGATCTATACGCATTAGTTCAATTAATCTTCTTGGGAAATCTTTGGGCTATCTATTCGCGTCATTCACAACCAACCCTTCGGAAGAAGAAAAAATCGTGATATTCAAATTAACTTACTATACATAATCGAAGTTTTCTATCTTGAATAGAGAGTAGGAAAAGAGATATACTCGAATCAGGTGAGATTGCTACTGAAGGTATCATAATTGAATTATTGCGATTAAAAACTCATTAGGAGGAAGTTTTAAAGTGACGATTGTTCACTGAGATTGAATTGATATTAGATTAAATCGAATGATAGGTTAGATCCTTTATTAAGGTAAGGATCCAGTTTGATAGTCCCCTAATCGTTCGTGTTTTACCGTCGTTGTTCCACTCTCACGGTTATTATTGAGACATTCTCTTAATATTATTAATTATATTTGTGTCTTTTCATTGTGTGATAAATAAATAGATTGATTGGATCATGTCGAGTGTTTCTTCCCTACCTTCCACATATCTAGGTGCTCAAGAGAGAGGTGTCAGCCTCTCACATCCTGAAATCATTACAGTTTGTCGCCAGACTACTGAAAAGAATAATTAAAGATAATTAAAATTTCTCAGAATATAGCAAAGTAGAATCAATTTATCGTTATGAGATGTCTTATTGAAACATTTTAACGAGTAAGGAAACCATACATAGCTTTTTATATGCCTAATGATTTTATAAATAATGTATTCGCAAATAATATGTTATTAAGTACTTTTGCTTTTAGAAGAATTTTTCTGTTTAAACTTCAGAAAGGATTAAATTTGATTCATTCAAATTTATTGAATCAGAATATTTTTAACCAAGAATAAAGTAATTTTTTCAGAACTAAC
>BMAV01005613.1:140986-168475 GCA_019973955.1 Trichonephila inaurata madagascariensis | reverse complement strand
ATATGTCATAGGTATATTCTCCTGAAATAATTGACAGATTTATTGCAGAACTTTTCGTAATACACAACTGAATTTTTCCTCATTTCTTTGAAAAATTTTCCTTTGACTTCTCTAAATGGTATAGTCTCAGTACAGTTTGACGTAACTCTGCTAGGTCGCCACTGCTGTGCCGTAGGACCTGGGTTCGCTTCTCGGAGATGGCATGGATATTTGTAAATGTGTGGTGCCAGTACGGCATGTGTACAATCTAAATATTCGTCGAGACGTAAGTCTCTCGAGAGGTTGGTAGAATGGGAAGAGAGGTGGGAGTCCTCCTGTTCACTTCCTAGGATGTTCTTTCAAAATTGGGGTGGAATAAAGCCAAAACGTGCTATCATATACATGACGCTGAAAGCTACGGCTAACGAGAGACATAATTTAGACCCTTGTCATGATTAACTTTGTGGGACTCGATCTCGCACCGTCAATTGGGTGGCATTAGAAAGAACAATCACATATCTCTGTAAATGAAATAAAAGTGAAGAATTTACGTTTGGTCTGAATTTTTTTCAACAGACAACACAAGGACCAGAAGTGAAAAATCTCATAATTCTGCACCACAATCGAATGTGTGTGTGAAGACAGTAACATAGTTAAAATTTTTTCCTCCACTTCTTCACCACATCAACGTAAGGACTTTTATCACCCCCCCTCCCAGCAAATTTAAACCAAATCAGACCTTCCCCTTCCCACGAACTCTTCATCCCCTTCGTGGCGGTATCTAAATAAGACAGTAACAGCCACCGGACAGGAGTGATCACTTTTGTCTAGTAGTAATTTACGTGCTTACGAATCAATAGGTCGCGGGTTCTAATCTCCAACATTGATGACCCGGACGTGATCGCCTAAACTTTCTAGGGTTTTCCTTCTTTGCGTAAATACGGGACGTATGACTCCTAGGTATTTGATTGATTTTTTCTCTTTTAGAAGTAATTTACATTCTTTGGTTAACACGGGTGGCAAGCCACCGGGATGCTTTAGTAATATTTTCCTATTTTTATCGTCATTCTTCTCCAACTACTTAACTTTTTCTTCATTCGTTTTCCATTTACGTCTAAGGTCACAGATATACAATTATAACAATTTTTACATCAAGTTTATAGATACTTATAGATGAGAATTTGGCACAGCAGAGACAAATATGGTGACAAAAATAAAAAGCACTTCTACGAATGACACCAAATGTACAACGAACTGTTCAGTCCCCCTTTGGACCCCAAGATATTGCAAATTGTGCGAAATTGTATTGCATAAATATTCGTCTTAAATATTTTATAAATGTTTCTTTGAATTGTTTTAGAAATATGTTTTAAACAATTTAAATTTTATAACCCAAAATTATTAGTATTGATTCATTAAAATACGCCTAATATTCTACAGAATATTTATTAATGGTGTCAAATTCAACATATACAAAAAAAGCACTTGTGTTAATTGAACAATTGAGAAACATTTACAAGTCATTATGTAGTATATTTCGATTGGGAATGAACTGTCAATTAGTTCCGTCAGAGATTGTTAATAAAATATAAAATGCGTAACATATTATACAAAAGGCATAGAGTGTTTAATAAAGTACACTGAATATGCAGCAATAAACAAGTTTTGCTGATAAATTTGAAAAGTTTTTTTAAGAAAATCCCTTAAAGTTTTTTTTAAAACGCGTTTAACGCAGAAAAAGAATTTACGTTATGTATGGAAGCGATTTTTTCGGAATTTACTGTAAGTTACCCATAATGTGCTTTACTGATTTCTAAAAAAAGGCAGAAATGTGTTGCATATAATGTATTTTATGCAATAAAGAATATCCAATTCTGGATTAATTTTACTGATTAACAGAACAGTTGAAATGGTGAACAAAAATTGCACACGATTTCTGCGTTAATATACTAAAAAAATTTAAGAAAGTGAAACAAAAATTAATTAATTGCTTCTTAAAATTAATTCGAAAACAAATGTTATGCTTTTCTTGACTCCTAATTCAAAATGAATTAATTTTAACTAAAAATAATGTGTGAAGGATAAAATACTCTCTTTCACAGATTGATAATAATAATGAGAAATGAGAAGAATTATTTTGTATGTTTTTTGTAATAAGTGTCAAATATATATATGTAGTTGCCTTGTTTTAACAATGTATTAATTTTTTAAGAAGCAATTCCATTGTCCAGAATAGAAAATATCATTAAAATTATATCTAAATATAAAACAATCAATATTCTTTTAATTTTTGTTACAATTTTTAACTAACAGAATCGACATTTTTTCTTGCTTATAGTTAAAATGATTAATAATACTCGCTTGAAAATCATTTCTCTCTTTTTATGTGAGTAAAAAAAAGTTACTGAAAAAAGTTTTTTTTAATTAATAAGTATGAAAGAATTACTTTTCCTTCATAAAATACCTTTAGGAGGTGAATTCAATTGAAAAAGGAAAATAAAGGGGAAATGCCATTTTCCCCTTACCCCAATAAGGGATTTTTTCCCCTTGCGCCCTTTTAAATATTCTTTATTGCTCTAAAGATTCGGAAAAAATAAAATTTCTCGATTGCATTAAATGAAAGAAAATTGAATAAATCCCTTTCTTTTGATTTCCATTTCAAATCACCATCGATCGCATTCATTAATTTGTCTGGAATTTTCCTTTTTTAAATAGATTTCAGGAAATTCCTATTCCCGAATTTGGTTAACAATGCCTCCGTGTCTGGTAATCGAATAAGAGATCTGACAATCACATTTGCGTGGAAATTAATTTTTTCTTATATTCACCCACGCAAAGTGCAAGCCAGAATTCTTTAGTTTTTATAGGTAAAATTACTATCATATTATTCACTGCAACTGAGAAGGGTGAATGTATGGTTATTACTCGTTTATTTTCCAAAAGATTTTTTTTTTAGTTTTTTTTCTTTTGATGATTTAGCTCTTTGTCTCGGTTTCAGTTATTTGTACAACATGTGACCTGAAAGAACAGAATTCGCCTAAACTCGAAAATTCTGATGGCTCCTTTCAAAATTTCTAGATTCAGTAGTATATACTCTTTTATTAATTTTTAAACATCCAGAAAATCTTAACAAAACAATGATTATTAAATTCTTTTTTAGATTTATACAACATTTTGCTGAAAATTAAAAATATGTAATGCCTAATAGAACGTAAAAAAAAAAAAAAAAAGAGAAAGAAAAGAAAGGAATGAATACTCTCTTTAAAGTTTTAATACTATGACATTATTGTAAAAGAAAAAAGTAATTTTTGTAATTGCAAATCAGACGTACTATAAAGTATAAACTATAGGAATTAGAAAACTGTTTGTCATTAGTTGCTTATGGAAATCTAATGTGAATTAAAGTATCCAACTATGTTCGGAACCGTGATTTTGCAAAAGCGTACAAATGGCTAATATTTATGATATTTAGTGGAACTTAAAATAGAAAACGTATATAAAATAGTTTTAAGAATAGTATTACAATAAAAAATTATTTAAGTACACTATTTTGACAAAAAATGAACATAGAATAACCAATTTTCAAAATATTTTCTTTTTATCAAAAATGCTTCTTTTATAATAATATTTTGCCTGTCTATAGCTCAGACCTCTGTACAGAGGCTGAACTATATTGTTTGAAATATATAACTTAGAAATGCATTTATCCATATTTTACTACAACAGAGGGTAGAAATTTTAAGAAAAAAACACCGATAATTATTTCAATGGGGGGTAACTCTGAAAATAATGTGAATTTTTCAAAAATCCTAGTTCAAGAGTTTTGGAGAGGTTTTTACTTTATATAAGCAAAATATTATTATTATAGAAGCATTTTTATAGAAGGAGAACGTTTTGAAAAAAAGGTTATTCTAAGTTAATTTTTTGGCAAAAGATTGTATTTAAATGTTTTTTTTTGTCATAATGTCCTTAAAACAACTTTATAGATGTATTCTAATCTAATTGACATCAAATATCATGAAAATTATCCATTTATGCGCTTTTTTAAAATCACGGTTCTCTGAACGTAGTAGAATACCTTAATAACTCAAAAAATTTCAATAGAAACGAAATTTTAGTCACTTTTAGAAGAAATTTTTTTTCAAACAAATGACTTGCTTGGTTGGTTTGAGAGAGAATTTTTGGCATTAACTACTCACAAGACGTATCGTTCGCAATATATGGTTTAATATATTTTATTTAATGATAAAAAAAAAGAAAAAAAATTTTTAAGCGATATAAAAAAAGAACATTGTACTATTTAAAATTAAATATATGAGGAAAACCCATTGCCATGCAAGAAGTAAACAAATTATAGTTGTGTGTGTGTTGTGTTGTGTATGTGTGTGTGTTGTGTGTGAGAAATTTTCGCAAACAAGTCAATCAAAGATAGAGTGTTAACTTAAGAGGAGGTGGAATCCTCTCTCTCTATAGTAATATTAAATTATAGACAATTAATATTAGACAATATTAAATTGGCTGTTTTCGATGTGTCTTTTCTCAAAACCTGTTATATATGAGCATGCTTGAAATTTTTCATACAATTAAAATACACCTTTCTCATTATACTGAAATAAGCGTTTAGCTAATTTTGAATTTTTTTATTATTTATAAAATGTTTTATGAAACATAGTGAAATTTAACCTATTTCCACATGAAAAAATTTGTAAAAAATGAATTTTTGAGTTTTTTAAAAAAAAAGCTCATTTCAGTATATATTAGCCATCATTATAAATATATTATAAAAAATTTACATACCTGTGAACAGTGGTTTCTTAAAAAAGGTACATCAAACATCAAAATTTACATTTTGAGATAAATTGATTTTAATGTATCCGACTACGTTCGGAACCGTGATTTTAAACAGGCGCATAAATGGATAATTTTCATGATATTTAGTGTCACTTAGATTAGAATACATGTATAAAATAGTTTTAAGGACATTTTGAAAAAAAAAAAATATTGAAATACAATATTTCGGCTTTAACTTAGAATAAATTTTTTTCAAAATGATCTCCTTTTGTGAAAAAGGCTTCTATTATAATAATATTTTGCCAGTATATAGCTCAGACCATGTAAAGAGGCTCAGCTACGATTTTTGAAAAATTCACATTATTTTCAGATTTACAACCATTTGAAATATAATTATCGGCGTTTTTTCTCTTAAAATTTCTCCCCTCTGTTGTCGTAAAACATGGATAAACCCTCTTCTAAGTTATATATTTCAAAAATTCTAGTTGAGCATCTGTACAGAGGTCTGAGCTATATACAGGCAAAATATTATTATAATAGAAGCATTTTTCACAAAGTGAGAATATTTTGAAAATGGTTCATTCTATGATCATTTTTTGTCAAAATATAGTATTTAAATAATTTTTTATTGTAATACTATTCTTAAAACAATTTTATATAAATTTTCTAATCTAAGTGACACTAAATATCATAAATATTACCCATGTATACGCTTTTGCAAAATCACGGTTCTGAACGCTGTCGGATACCTTAATGTATACAGTGAGACTTATAATCACCTAGGAAATAAAAAAAAAATAAAAGGCTCAGTTTAAAATAAAAGATACATATTTTGGTTTATTTCAGACGTTCAATTTTTAAGCAAAAACAAAGTACTTTGTTTACATTTTTCGCCATTCAAATGGGCGTGGCCCAGTTTCAACGATTACTTAAAAATAGGTTTTAAGGGCTTCTGATTACCCTACAAGTTAAAGTAAGGTATTTTTAGAAAGTTTAAAATGTATACTATTTCAAAATGGAAAAATCTCAAAAATTGTCAAAAAATAAGATTTTAACTTTCCAACACACCTTAAAATGTTTTAAAGCCGGAAGAGTAAAAGCAGAACGTTTAGTCCCAATGAGTCTTGCAAAGAGTGGACTAATGCAATGATTGCGCTGAGGGTGGGGTTTTTTCCAGAAAGTAAGTCCCCATGCTATTTTTTGTATATTCAATTCCCAACCATGTCGAAATAACGTATCGTCTTCTAGTTAACAATGATTACCAATGAGAAATAGTGAACTTTATGCTGATCTAATTTTTTATTAATCTCAAAAGTTCAGACATTTAAAATTAATTATAAAATGCATCGATTTTGTATCTTATGTTGTTCACTTTTTAATGAAAAAATCACGCATACGTTAAATTTTTTTTTAAAGCAGCTTAAATTTTTCCTCTATGAAATCTTGAAAAAGAACAAGACGTTATTGCTAAAGCAGTTTTTAAATAATACAAAATCCAGCGAATAACGCGCACTTTTAACACAAAAACTAAGATCGAAATTAACGGGTGCGCGCTATACGCCGGGTATAAAAATGAAAACCAATGAGAATAAGACTAATAGAGATGACTCACGTGAGAGGCAATGACAATCATAATCCATCAGGAATATATAACTTACCTGAAAAGAAAACAAAATACGATTCATTTGAATGTTATATAATATAAAATCACACACATAACATATCATCGCATTTTTTAAGAAAAACTTAAAATAATTTTTTAAGCATGCTAAAATTACGTATGAAATATATTCAAATATCTTGAAACACACATTATATATAAATACCGTAAAATCCGGCATATAATTAATACAAAAAATGAGATCGAAATTTACGGGTGCATGTTGTACGCCGGGTATAAAAACGATAGCTTTAAAAATAATAATAATAAAAAAGATGACATAAAAATCTACATAAATAGGAAAACTGTTTATTTAAAATAAATGACATTTCTAATGAACTTAAAGTGCTATAGTACTAGAAGAGTATATATTACTTTTTCCATACTCTTACGATAATATCTCGCATAAAAGATTTCAAAGCATTACAGCATTGCGCAAATACATTTCAAGTTTCTTCGAAAAAAAGTGGGTGAGCGTTATACGGCGAATATACCTAAAATTATTAAAATTGCAGCTTCAAAGTATAGGTGCGCGTTATACGGCGGTGCGCACTATACGCCGGATTTTACGGCAGTAAAAACATATGGTGATGTATAAATGGTCCACGTGCTTTAAAAATATGAAGTAATTTGTACTTTTGTGCTACATTGACTTTCAATGACTTTTTCTTCCGTACATAAACTAAAAAGGTTCTCGTTCAACTAAAGATAAATATTTCACTTGGGACTCTCTTATAAAAAAAATCCCTCGATCCCTATGAAAGCCTTTTTCTTTGCTAAACCTCTTGATACTTAAACATTCATTTCACAAATAATCAAGCTATTACCTTTTGAGTGTTTTAAAAAAGAACTCCAAAAACATTTATAAATTTTATTTTAAGTAATGGAATCGCTTTTTCTTCAACAAAAATTCTCTTTTAACTAGTGATCGAACTTAACTAAGTAAAAAAAAGCATTTCTTCTTTCTTCAGGATTTTAAAACACTTTAAGATCGAGCAAAACATCAGGGGGTTGGGGGGATGTGCACGGAACCAATTTTTCGAACCATACATTTTTAAAGCGCCCGCGCTACATTACCGAGATAGGATTTCCACCCCTTCTCCTTTGGTCCTCCCCCTCCCCCCAAAGGAAGCATTCCGGGAAATTTCTTCATGAATAATATCTTAATCATTCATCGCATATATTACTTCACTTGAGTGAGTGGTTATTTTATGGAAATCAATGCCTGAAATATTCAAGTAGGTAACTCCAGGATTTTAGAAAACGCTCGGGAGGTTGGTGAAATTATGTTCGTTAGCTAAATATTTTGAGGGTGGAAAAAGATTTAAATTTTTCGTATGGAAAAAAGGCAAAGAGTATGAAAACAAAAATAAGGCGAAGTTTTCTCAGTCTAAATATTGATATATTTAAATAAGCGTTTCATAAAGTGGGAAGTGTGTGTAAAAAGGCGTGTGAAGTATGCAATCAAGAATAGGGTTGAATTGATGGTGTGGAAGTTGATGCCGTTTTTGAAAACCGAACCGCTTAATGGTTTTAGGAAAATCAGGTGGTTGATTTGTGTTTTGGTTTGTTACATAAAAAGTGGTGTAAAGCATGCATACATTTTTACGTATAGTACTGGGGCTAATATGGGACAAGAAACTTAAAAATCTTCCATCATATGGATTAAGTAAGTGAGCATTAATGTCGTACTATTCAGTTACTCAAGGGCTTTTGGCAACGGACCTCGTAATTTTGAACCTTGAATCTTTAGTTTCTAGAGAGTTATAAAGCAGTTAAAGAGCTATTTAATCTCGAGTGAGAGTTATATTTACTTAGCCCTATAAAGCTGCACGAGGGCTTTATGACGATGGATATCCTAATTTTGAACCATGGTTAAGTGACGAGGACGGTACTTAAGGTTGTACTCCCCTCTCTTAACTCCAACGCAACAATAACTGGAGGACATTTGAGCCTCGACATATGTAATATGCAGCGACCCTCAATACACGGCGGGTATTCATCGGCACAAGGTTCGAACTCCTGACACACCAGCTAACACACCCCATTCCTTTCACATACCACCCTTGAAAGGCGATTTCAGAAAAACTCTTTCTTAGTGGATCTCTGCTCAACAAAAGAAACATGCTTACACCAAATTTTATGTCTGTGGATCTAACATGTGAGAAACGGGGATTTGTTCTCATTTACATGCCCCGTAACCCCTTTGGAAGAAGATTTCCGCAAAATACGTTTTTAGAAGATTTCTACTCAACAACAACAAAAATATATATGTTTCCGAAATTTCAAGTATATAGGTCTAATATTTAAAAATGGTGAATATATTTTCTATAATGTCCCTTAACCCTCGTTTGAAGTCGATTTTCCCCAAATCCCTTCTTATCGGATATCTACTCAACAAATCAAAGATGCTTAAAACAAATTTCAAGTTTGTAGCTCTAATATTTCAGGAGATCTTGTGATGAGTGAGATAATTGTTTTTTTTTTTAGATGTATAGATTTCTTCTACATATCTTTCCTAAGTATGTAATTTGAAAATATTCAGTATGCAATTATTTTTCAATATCTACTATTAGCTCACTCTCTCTCTATATTTATTTATATATTTATTTATCTTTTTCAATTCCTACTATTAGCTCACTCACTCTCTATATTTATTTATATATTTATTTATCTTTTTCAATTCCTACTATTAGCTCACGCTCTCTATATATTTATTTATCTTGTTCAAATTTTGAAACGTTAATAAAAATACTTTCCATTCATCCAATCAAGTTCGAATAAATTTTTTTAAACTTGTAGTGGATGACACTTGTTGTTAATATAGTTTTTTCCAATGTTAACTAATTAATTAAATTTAGTTAAATTAATTACTGATTTTTGACGCCAATTTATATTCGTCTCTATTGCTGTAACAATGCAACTGTTAAAGACAAAAGTTGACGTCGAAAACCTGTTTTTCAACCAAACTAGCCAAATCGGGTGTGCATTGTTAAAACAATACAGAAAAATCATGCTCTTTTTTTCAATACCTCTACTATTAGTTCAATTTCTCCCTATATATATATATATATATATATATATATATTTTTAGTTATATATATTTCTTATTTAAGTTTTAAATCGTTAATAAAATACTTTCTATTCATGCATTAAAAGTAGGAATTGACTTAAAAATATTTTTTTATATTACATGTTCCAACGATGGTTTTACAAGTACTTAACATATCCTTTCAAAAATTTAACTAATATTAATAATTTTATTTTATTATCTTATATATATCTTATCTTTTATATTTAATTTAATTTTATTTATTTTAATATTTTTATGAAGTTTAATTTCTACAAACATTCTCTTTTCTGATAAATGCATTTAAAATGCACATTTGGGAACGTTAATTGTTAACAATACGTCTTAAATTGTTTCCTCGAATTAAACACGCGTTCTGAAATAATTCCCCCTTTCGAGAATATTTCAAAACTGAAGAGAAAACCCTTCCACTCATTTACATTAGCACGAACGAGAAGTTCAGATTCAATCAAAACCTCTTCAAGTGTTGTTTCGGCGTAATGATATCGATTTGGGGCAGAGAGAAATTTGTTTTAAACCCGAAATGGGATTCGAAACATGAGGCCATTGCGGGAAATCAGATAAATTCGATCTTTTTTCTCTCTCTCTGTTAAGCAATGGACGTAGTAAACAATCTGTCGAAACGGACGATGAGTGACGAAATATTTACTCGCGGAATCTGGCCACACGAGTTGCGCGCGTGATGGTTGCAGTTTAAGGAAATGTGATGTCATCTAAACGAACTACTTAAAAAAAAAGTCAGTGGAAGTTATTGCTGCTGGAATTGACCATTTTCTCTGAGATTTTTTAATCTTTTGTTTCAAAAACTCTCTCTTTCACAAAAGTGTTTTAGGGGGAAAGGTTTATTTAGCATTTATACTTGTATGTTTAAAGAGTTTTAGGGGTGAAAATATAAACAATTTTCAAACAGGTATGATTCTTTTAAATTTAAATTAAATAATTCGAATCTTTTACACATTATTTACAAAAGATTATGGCTTCAAAAAAGTGCAAAATGTTTGAAATATAATCATAATTTTGAAAACCATAAGCATGTGAAAATAAAAAAATAATTCTGTAATAAATATTAAGTAATTTTTGCGTTACGCACGCTATTTTCTAAAATAGTAGCCTCTGATGTATAAAACTTTATAGTATTATAAAATGTATCACACTCTTCAACCCTACATCATTTAAGAATAATATATCTTTTGTATTTAAAAATATTTTAAAAATATTGAAATTTTTTAAGAAAATTTTGGAAATTAATTTTTTTATATTTTAAAAATATAATTTATCATTCTCTTTATATATAAAATACTACAGTGTAATAAGGGAATACATTTAACTTTATAAATCAACTTATAGCTAGTAATTAAAGCTACTGTTTTAGAAAATAGCGTGCGCAACGTAAAACTTACTTATTATTTCTTATAGAAATGTTTCTTAATTTCGTATTGTTACGTAGATCTGGGTTCGATGATTTTATGCAAAACAATCACAAAGAAAATAATCAGTTCTTTAAGAGCGATGCGAATTTATTATCAAAAATCCAATCCTTTAAATACAGGATTCAGCGGCAATATTCCCAGGGTAAATATCCGAAGGTCTTCACACCTTCAACAGCAATCAAACACAATAATCAGTGTATAAAAATACACGTAAGTAAAGATTATTCACAAGCACAGCCAAGCTAATCGCTAGTCTCAAAACAATCCTCACTACTCGCTGGTTTAATCAAGACTCCTCGCCGTACCGGCGAGCATCTTTATTTATAGGCGCGACAAAAACTTCCAGAAATATAACCGCTCGTGTCATTGAACGTGACACTAGTGGAGAGATCCACTACTTTCTAGACGATTCCAGAGGGTTCCGAACTCGCCAACATGGTCGCCAATGATGCCAAATTGGCCGCCAACTTAGTCACCAAAAATTATGCCAACTTGGCTCTACCGCCAAGTTCTCATTGAACCGCCATTATAACGTAAGGGGCGGCATTGCTTGTGAGTAGCACAATTTTAACATGAAATAAATATAACATAGAGTAATATAAATGCATTAAACACTCAAATACAAATTATTTACACTATTTACACAAAATTCGTAAAAGTATGATTATGATTATATTTTAAACATTTCACACGCTTTTCTGAAGCCCCCAATCCCTTTATAAATAATGAGTAAAAGACTCCAATTATTTAATTTAAATTTAAAAGAATTATACCTATTTGAAAATTGTTTATATTTTCACCCCTCGAGACAAAATTAACACTCCCGAGACCTCTTAAAAATCACAATTTGATTTAATTTTATATTGTTTTTGTAATTTGAAACTATGTGCCGTTATTGGAAACGGATCTCGATTTAGTGATGAGTGCGACGTCTAAACATGTATTTAAATGTTCAAATTTTTTTTTCTACACCATGCCAAAGCAAAGTTCCACAAAATTCTTCTCTCCTAAAATTCTTAAAAAAATTGCATTAAATATTTTTTTTTCAAGAAATGGAGTGCTTAAAATAGAAGAAAACCGTGGCTAAATTAAATTTATTTACAACTTTATTGCTGGTATCTACATTTTAATGTCAGGTAAAATAAGCCGTTCCATCATTGGAACTAGGGATTGCAGTATCGGACTAAAAGTTCAATGCCGGTATTCGGTATTCTTGAGGTCTTAATGCCGGGAAACCGGTATTAATACCGGTAGTAGAAATTTCAGAAAAAGAAAAAAAAACAAAACATAGGCGTTTCTTTGTTTTGTTTGCCAGTTTTAGTAGAGAGTGTAAATATCACAAAAAATAATGTGTAACTTATAAATTATAACAGTATATAAATAATCACACACAAAAAAAGAGAGTAAAGAAACATCTTATTTATTTAAATCCCCTCCAAAAAAGTGTAAATATAACTATTCAGAGTCTGCGGTCTGAGATTTTCATCACATAAATAATAAAACCAAACCGAAACATATTATCAACTGATTCTTTTATGTTCTTTAAAGTTATTCTTATTTATCATTATAGGATATTATTTATGAGTATATATAATAAATTTGAAAAATATTTGAAACTCTAAAGTATGATATGCAAATACAATGTGAATAACAAATTCAGCAATTTAAAAAATATCGAAATATTGGGCACTTTCTTCACAACTACAACCTTGTTTTCACCTATACAAGTATCAGACTACGAATCCTGTGCGTGTGCAGTATCGTTCTGAGCTGCAATAGAATAGTTTTGGCCCACCTCCTTGGATGATTCACATATTTTATAACTTCTCTTGATTATACGAAGCAACTTTGTATCCACAGTCTAAATAATTTCCCCTCATTAGGGGGACTTAAAAACAAAAACATACTAATTTGCTATGCTGACGATCCCTGAACTTATAGTGGAGACAATTTAAAAAAAAAAAAATTCTAGTAAATACCGAAAAATACCGGTATTTAAACTTGTGAATACCGGTATTACAAAATTGTACAAATGGCTCAAAATACCGGTATTCGGTATCCCGGTATACCAATATTGCAATCCCTAGTTGGAACGTAATAATTTTACCTGATGTGCTACCTTTGAGAAAATTATTTCTGTATTTGTTCATGTTTATGTAAGTATTTAAGATTTGAAATGTTTCAGTTACCACTGGTATTCTTGAAAAAAAATTCGTGCTGTATTAACAATTTGAACTGATTTGTCATTCCTGACTTTATATAATGAAAAGAAAGACTTATGTAATTTATTCAATATTTAATCTAGTTTTATAATAACATATTGTACTGTGCGTGTGTGTATATATATATATATATTCATATGTATACATATACATATACATATATATATATATTCATATGTATACATATACATGTACATATATATATATATATACTCATATGTATACATATACATGTACATATATATATATATATATATATATATATATACAGTTGAACCTGTTTTTGTGCAGTTGATAACAACCGCAGAAAAGAAATATTCGAAAATTTCACGAATTCTTGCATATAACAAATCAATTCGTCGAAATACTGCAGAAATTTTTTTTTATGCGGTCGCTCAAAAATAAAATCGCATAAAAAAGGATCGCACAAAAACAGGTTCGATTGTATGTATATATATGTATAGTTTGTAATATATTATTATATTATATTACAAACTCTACCAAATGATAATTTTCAAGTACTTAAGCAATAATTCCCGCGTTCTAACTTATCTAACTTATTCTATTTTAATATCGAATGTATCTTTTTAATTTATTCAAAATTATTTTGAAATCCAATATTTAAAAATATTTAGCATGTTTATAAAAATAATCAGATTTTAATTAGAAGGTAAATTTTATTATTTGCATATCAAACCGCATCATTTTGTTCTCTGGGTGAAATGCAAAATTATATAATTTAAAGCCAAAACATGTTTCAGAATCTTTTTTGCTAAAAGTGAATATTAGAAAAAAAATTATGTAAATAAAGAAAAAAAAAAGAGGATTTATTGCTATATAACGTTCTATATACATTCGTTTATCTCTTCTCTCTATAAAAAAAAGTTTTCGTGATGCTGAAAAACTTTATTATGCACTCTAGCAACAAAGCCAAAGCTCAAAGTAACGCGCCAATTTGGCAACCCTGGTTTCACATGTGTTCGCGCTGAATCGGCAACCATGCTTTTCGTTTCATATAATGTAACCAATACGGTTGCGATAGTACATTATATTGCAAGCTCTCGCTAAAAATATCGCAATGATTGCCTGAACTGGAATCGTTGCATGAGATGAAAGGCGTTTTCTCATACGAAGACTTATCAACAATCAACGGAACTAAATACTCAACTTACCAAAAAGCTGCATGAGCTGCGGGTTTTTCAAAATCTAAGGATTTTATCAATGTACTGTTGGACATTGTAGCTTCAGGGATGAATTTAACGAATTTTGCGAAAAAAAGAACAAATATATAAAACTACATAATACATACAATTTTACAATTTGAGCAATGAGAAGGATCAGTTGTAAAATTTCCACAATAGGGGTTGGTCCGTCGTCAGGTGGACAGGAAATCCCCCACCCACCCCTAGTTATCATATAATTTATCTTGAAATACCATGGAAAATTATTAATTTATACAAACACCGGTAAAATATCAATAACTTTTTATTTAAATACACAAAAATTATAAATCACAAACTACAAACAAAATATCATTATATACTCAGCAAAAATAATTCTGGGAAGACAATTTCAACTATTTAAAACAAATGAAAAAATAATCCAACAACGATCCCTTATTTTTGTTATTAGTTAACACTGTTCATTATCATATCGTATCTGCTTTCGTCCATATCACTAAATAATATCGATAAATAAATGTCAGGTTCTTGTTTCACGCATTTCCTTATTTAGGAATTTCCGAAAAGAATAATTTATTACGATATATATTCCCAGACATTCTTTTGAGGCTGTTAATAATTAATCATGAAATGGAAGCTTCTTTCATTCTTCTCGGCATCGAACTATTTTTGGCGGGAAAACGTTTAGCAAAGTTCTTCCTTATACATAAGTAAAATTTATTCCCGCTTTGCACCTTGCTTATAAATCATCACTGATCAATAACATGTGAATTTGTTCTCCTGGAAACTAATTCATTAAAATGTAGACCGATTTGGTGTTTCATTACATTTGTGAGGAAACATTTTTGCTTTAAACACAAAAATCTAATTAAGGTATCCGACTACGTTCGGAACCCTGACTTTGCAAAGGCGTATAAATGGATAATATTTATGATATTTAGAGTCACTTAGATTAGAAAATGTACATAAAATTGTTTTAAGAATAGTATTACAATAAAAAATTATTTAAGTGCGATATTTTGACAAAAAATTAACATAGAATGACCCATTTTCAAAATATTCTCCTTTTGTGAAAAATGCTTCTATTATAATACTATTTTGCCTGGAAATAGCTCAGACCTCTGTACAGAGTCTCAACTAGTTTTGAAACATAAAACTTAGAAATGGGTTTATCCATGTTTTACGACCACAGAGGGGAGAAATTTTAAGAAAAAAGTGCCGATAATTATTTCAAATGGTTGTGACTCTGAAAATAATGTGAATTTTTCAAAACTCATAGTTGAGCCTCTATACAGAGGTCTGAGCTATATACAGGCAAAATATTATTGTAATAGAAGGATTTTTCACAGAAGGAGAATATTTTGAAAAAAGATTATTTTAAGTTAATTTTCTACCGAAATATTGTATTTAAAAATTTTTTCTTGTCAAAATGTCCTTAAAACAATTTTATACATGTATTCTAATCCACTAAATATCATGAAAATGATCCATCTATGCGCTTTTTTAAAATCACGGTTCCGAGCGTAGTTGGATACCTTAAACGTTTCGAAAATATTGAAATAGAGCACAAACAAAATAACAATTTATTTTGACTTGATAATTATTGAGTTGCGCTAATTTTTAAATTTGGCTAGAGTATAAAAAAATCCCTTTCCCCCTTGTGACTAACGAAGTAGAGCCCAGATATGGTACTGTTAATGAATCGTCTGTATTCAGTTGTCGATAAAAACACTCATTGGTTAATTTATGTCTGCTTTTCTGATTGTAGTGCAAGTTTTGTTACTTGTTGCACCATTTGGGAGAGCCACTGTATGCTCGAGAAGCAACTGATATGGAAAAAGAAATGAGTATGCGACCATTCAAGACTGCGAAGACGTGGATAGAAAGTGAGTTCTTCGGTTCTATATAGAAATTTCCTGATACATTCAAAAGGACTCATTTCCAACGGGCATATCCATTGGAAATTTTGTTTTATAGGCCAAAACTTCATAGTGATACTATATTTGTCACAAGTGGAGAGCAAAACATTTGTATTTAGTGTAAGTGTAGAATAAAGTTAGAAGTGTAGAATAGAGTTAGTTATAAATGTAAAATTAATGATGAAAACAAAGACTGGACTTCGACGGAACATAATACAATTCATATCTGGATTGTAAAAGATAGGTCACGATATAGAGATGTTGCCGCGGTAGCCTAGTGGTCAAAGTAACGAACTCGTGGCCTGCGTGTCATGAGTTCGAGCCTAGTACCGCTGAAGACCCGCCGTGTAGGAGAGCGCGCGCGATGCACGTTAAATATGTCGAAAGCTCAAACATTCTCCCGTTGAGGTAGTTAAGAGAGATAATGTGCCAGCTCAGGTGTCAGTCACTTGGCCTTGTTTCAAAATGACGAGTCCATCACCAAAAGCCATCGAGTGGCTGAACAGACCGACGTTAATACTCACACGCTCATGCTATAGAGACGGAAAATTTAAAGATATTCTGTACATTTGTGGGTCTCAGGGGTGTTAAATTTCTCTAGATGTCCGAAAATATAAACAACTTTCAAACAGGTATAATTCTTTTAAATTTAAATTAAATAATTCGAATCTCTAACACTATTTGTAAGGGAATGGGGCTTCAGAAAAGTATAAAATGTTTAAAATATATAATCATAATTTATAAACAATTACAAGCATATGAAAATAAGAAACTTTTCTATAAAAAATATTTATTAAGTTTTACGTCGCGCGTACTATTTTCTAAAATAGTAGCTTTAATTACTAGCTATAAGTTGATTTATAAAGTTAAATGTATCCTCTTATTACACTGTAGGTATTTTTATAAAAATAGAATAATAACTTACATATTTTAATAAATAAAAAAAATACATTTTTAAAAAAATATTTAAAAAATTGCAATATTTTACAAATATTTTGAAATACAAAAAAGATATATAATATTAAAATTAGGTAGAGTTTAAAGAGTTTGATGCATTTTATAATTCTATAAAGTTTTATACATCTGAGACTACTATTTTAGAAAATAACGAGCACAAAGCAAAAAATACTTAATATTTATTATAGATTTTTCATATACTTATGTGGGATTTTTAAAATTATTATTGTATTTTAAACATTTTATACTTTTCTGAAGCCCCCTTCTTTTATAAATAATGTGTAAAAGATTCGAATAATTTAATTTAAATTTAAGAGTTATACCTGTTTGAAAATTGTTTATATTTTCCGACCTCTAGAGAAATTTAACACCCCTGAGACTTCTTAATGCATCTAAAAACTATTTTCTTCAGTATATCGAATAATAACTAATGCAATCCAAATTCATTTATATATTATTCTAAATAGGATTATAAGAAAATAATGAAAATTCTTTTAGAATAATAATTATTGAATGCAACTTCTGTCAAAATTTACATTTGAATAGCATTATGAGAAATATAATATCGAAAAAAATAACTTCGGTGTAAGATTTCCGTCACTATGAATATTATTTCACGTTTCATTCCACGTGACTTTTTTAAAAAATATAAAGATGTATAACGACAGAAAAATCATTGCACGTCGGATTTCCTACCCATCTTTTGAAGATTCAGCCAGTACAGATAAAAAATACATAAAGAAATCTGCATTGAAATTGGAAAAATGTCGAAAAGAAAATCAGGAACTCTATTTCACACTCCATCTGTTGCCCACGAACGTTAAATCCTCACTTCCGTTTTCGGATTCGGAAGTTGGGAGGAGAAAAAAAAAGCACTGATGGCAACGATGGATTTGTGTTTGCGAAATTCCACACAAATTATATCCGTCGTGTTTAGTGAATAATGTAAGAAAAATCAATCCACCGGTTGAAAGGAGCTTTGGACCATGGAATAAGACGTAAAAATTGTTTTTCCCATTCTGCCAGTGTTTATCGAAACGTGAAATATTGTTGTTTGCGCAGGTGTTGGCGCGAATGAATTATCGAGATTTTTTTTTCTTTTTAAAAAATCTGATTGTTATTTTGTTGAGAAAAGATAAATATGGAGAACTTATTGAATGGTTTTGAGGGTAAAAAATAAAAATTGGAAAGAGGAAAATTAAGTTTTCTTAGGAAAGGATTATTGGATGTGTGCTTCGCTCAATTCCATTCTCTTATAATCGAATGCTTTGAAAATAAAATCGTTTATATTCCTTTCTTTTTGTTGCAATTTATTAAACTAAATTGTGTGAAGGGCTGATAAAGAGATAATTCTTCTTTTTACGCAGATTTTTCACAAAAAGCTCATCATTTTGTGATTTTACGTATTTGTGCAAATTTTTTCGAAGACATATTAAATGTGTGTGTGAAATATTGTTTCGTACAAAATTTTTATTATACTATTTTTAATAAGAAACAACGCTTAAAAGGGGAAATAATAATGTTGAGTTAGTAAAAAATTAAAATATTTCAAGTGATAAATTATGTGAAGTTTAACGATTTAATAGATTGTATAAATATCAATTTTTTAAATATTTATCAAAATGTATTATGCCCGTACAATAATTAATTTTAAGAACATAAATGGGAAAAATTCCAGCACCAAGAAAGAGTTGTGCTAAACAAGCTAAATTTGGTAGGCTCATTCACGCATCTAGTAGCCCCTGCATGAACATGAAAGTCAGGTTTGCTTTAAACACGTGCTGTAAAGTTCGTGAGCGTTTTTTATCGTTGAGATTTGATATTGTGAGTTGATGTTATACTCAAGAATGCCTTTAAGAGGAAGAAGACCTTATCAACAGTTCACTGAGTTTGAACGAGGTCGTGTAATAGGGATAAGAAAAAACCGATTTTCTTTCAGTGATATTGCAGAAAGACTAAACTGGAAGGCACCCAGTGGGCATGATTCTTGACAGCAATGGTCTAGAGAAGATTTTTATGAGAAGAACTCTTGAGAGAGGAAAGACCACCGTGTTCGGCGAAGGGCTGTGACGTTTCATACTGCGTCTGCAGAAATTCTAGCAGTAGTAGGTAGCACAACGATTTAAAGAAATTTTGCAAAACGGATATTTCAAGGATAGCTCCGAACCAGACACCCTGTAATGTGTATTCAACTGACTCCTAACCACTGTGGTTTGCAACGTCAGTGATGAAAGATGGTTGTGCCTGGGCGCCAATGACAGCCGTGTGTTAGTTAGAAAGAGGTCAGGTAAGCGCCCGCAGTTAACTTGTCAGTGGCCTAGACACATTGTACGTGCACCTGAAGTTGAAATCTGGGGAGTAATTTTCTAGGACAGCAGAAGCCCTCTCGTGGTTATCCTCGTACCCTGAATTGCAAGCGTTAGTCACGTGAGTTTCAACCTGTTGCTCTGTCATTTTATGAACATTACCCTAAGGCGGCTTTCCAGCAGAGTAACGGGCGTTTTCATACAGCTTTTGCTGCTCTGCAGAGTGCAAACATGTTGCCTTGGCCTGCTAGACCATCATGGTTTATATTGGTGGAGGAGGAATGCCCAAAGGAACCGAGCTCACCCGAGAAGGGTTTAGAGCTACAAACCGATCCCTAGAGAAACAACCACTCCCACGTCCAGACTTTATTAAAAAAAAATCAAAGTTTACATTTTATAAACATTAGAAGACAGTAAAATGACAAAATACAAATTTAAAGGAAACTGCACTACATACATGTGTATGAACGTAATACAAATATACGAAGCAAATATAATAAAAATAATAATAACTTAAGGAGGATAAGATAAGGAAAAAAGAATATACATATTCCAATTTTCTTACAAATTCAAAAAAAAATAATAACCAAACAGACCAAAAGAAAAAGGGGAAAAAAAATAGAAAGGAAGACAGGAAGCAAAAATAATAAAAAATAAAATGTTTTTTTTAATCATATTTTCAGTTGGCGTCAACACTTCCTGTTGATATTTTTATATTGGTGATGGACCTCGTAATTATGAACCACTGTCAAGTGATGAGGATGACACCTGAGTTTGCCACGCCCCATTCTTCTAACTCCGACACCACGACAACGTGAGGACTTTGAGCCACGGCAGATTTAGCGTGCATTAGTTCCTTTACAAAACGGAGTTTCAGTGGCATTTGGCTTGAACTCATGGCAAATCGGTCACGAATTTTTGACCATGACTCACTTTCGTCAGAGAAGCAAACAAAGTTCGAAGTGTCTGTAACATTATTATAGCAGAAAGCTTCGTTTTTATTTAAAAAAATTAAGTCTTAAGTCCCAGGACGATAAAAGAATGTGTGTTTGGTACGTGAAGGATTATATAAAAATATAGTATAATTTAATATCAGCTGCAAAATGTTTTTATCTGGCATATGCTGTTTAACATTAAACACGAAGACTGTTTTAACTATATTTAATTTAGCATTAAAACCAGAACGAGGAAGTTCTAAATTAAATTGTTTCATCACTCGCGATCTTTACAAAAGCGTTTCAAACAACGAATAATTAAAAATCATAAATCATTGCGAACGACCGTGAACATTACAGCGATGAACCCTTCTCACTAACGTATCGTTTGGGCAAAAAAAAAAAAAAAAGCGTCTAATCACACCATTCTTTTTTTTCCCCCGTACAAAATCTGCGAGCGCTCATTGTTTTTAAAAAAGATTTAATAGTTAGGCAAAAGTCATAAACATTCGAGAGATGAAACAAAAAAGATAAATACCAAACGATTCTGTCTGCAATTTACGGATTGCCAATTCGGGAAAAGAATTCAGGAAAACAATGAATTGAAAAAAAAAAAGTGGGGAAAAGGGAAATTAATGTTCTGTTGTAAAAGTTTTACCATTAGTGGTGTAGCACAGTGATATAAAACACTTTTTTTTCTCCTCCCTTCTATTTTAAGTTCGTGAATTTTTATTATTCGAATAAAGGGGTTCGAAAAATAAACTCGTGTCGGCTTATTATACTGGCTAATATGCAATAAAACGCTGCAAAGCAAAAAAAAAATTCAATTCCTGTAAATTGTTTTTCCCACCAATACACTAGTTGGACGTCGGACGAGCAATCAGATAAATAATTTCGACGAGACATAATAGAACGGGACTAGAACGTTAGTGTGGCGTGGAATTTTTATGCAAAGTCTCGTTCATCGATCAAGCTAACAAGGACACTAAAAACCCAGATTGCTATCGATAGAACGGGGCTTGTAAACAAACTGGCGAATATTTTTCATTTATGAGTGCCAAACGTTGGCGAGTTTTTTTGCAATTTGTGAAAATAATGGATTGGAAGATATTCTAGATATGTGGCTGTTAACAAGTGCAGTGAGTTGGTGTTTATTAGCGTCGCACTATAAAGAAACAAGAGGGTTATTGGTGACAAACCTCGTACTTTTTAAACGTGGTGAAATGACGATGACGACAGCTGAATTGCTTCCTCTCCTAATCACCACACCACGCCAGCGTGAGGACTTAGAACCTCATCCAATTTAATGTGCATCCTCCAATCTAAAAGCCGGGTTTTTACTGGTCCCAGGACTTGAACTCACGCTTCGATCGAAATAAACTTATCCTGAGTTCTCATCCATCACCACTTGGTTACTGGGGTCACCTCTTAGGGTCAATTTGATCGGAATTTCTTATAATCTTTCTTCAAATCCTTGATCTGACAGCGATAAACCAATTATTAAGTTTAAGAACTCTTAACTGGCGTATCACGGGTACGAGTCTCGGAATCACTGAAGACCCACCGTGTAGAGAGGCTGATGCACATCAAAATATGTCGTGGGTCGAAGTACTCCCAATATTATGGTGTGGAAGTTTGGAGAGTGGAGTGTACCAGTTCAGGTGTCGTCCTCGTCACTTGAAAGAGGTTTTCAAAATTACTAGATCCGTCAATAATAACCCTTGTGTTTCTTTGTAATGCTACTTTAATAAACATTCATTAACTCAAATCTTTCATTTCTAAGCCAGTTCTTCTCAAACTTTTAATATTTGCGACCCAATATTTAATCATAGTTTTCCCCGCGTCCCCCCCCCCCCCGTCCATACATTTACAATATATATATAATTCTATAATAAACTTTGACGCCAAAGCTACACTGCGACTGAGAGCACTTAAATACCATAGGTGTATATAATCGTCTCACTCATCCATAGTGTTAAGTGCCTCAGGCGTATATATACTACATCTTTCCGAAGTACGATATTTTCTGTGCTATCCATAAAATTATTCCGAAGGCTTTGAAATGCAACAAAAGTACCATGACAGTGTTTGCGAATGATTTACTTATTTCTGAAGATTTGCTTATTTATTCCTTTTCTCTCCCCCCCCTCTCCTCCCAATACATCACATATGCACGCTTTAAAGGAGAACGGTAGCATTGGGGAGCGAATCGCGTAACTTGTAAATTGCAGTGAAGGGATTAATTATTAACCGTACAAATTATCAAAATAAGTGTTAATTTTTGCATATAATTTTTTCATGACAAGCCCACACATGGAGTCACTGGTAATTATTAAACTTGTTTTTAACTTAATATTGTTAAATATATTGTTAAATTAAATACATTGTGCACAGTACTGATAAATTAAAAAGTGTATTATATCAATGTAAATGTTGTTTTTTTAATTTTATTTTGTCAGAATGTATTTCATTTGTTTATTTTTAATGAATTAATAATTTTTTTAAATAATCTTTTCTTTTCGACTTTTCAATATGTTCGTGCCCCCTCCTAGGGCCTTCCCGTCTCCCAAGGGGTCGCTCCCCCCATCCCTACGTCTTAAATTTGCAATCTCAACACAATTTGATGGACGTAAATTCCTGTAATAGTACCGAAAAAAAATGCTTGTATTGATAGCTGAAAGAAATTATTGCATTTGATTACACTGGCAACGAACAAAAGGTGATTATATATATAATTATTGTATTTATTATCATATGCTACAACTCTTACCAATCAATGATAAAACAGTCATTTCATTTCATGTGCTTGACAAACTTGATTTATCGTTTTTTTCCCTAAGCATAATACTCAAAACAAATTCTTTCTATTTTCATCTCGATTTTTCTTTTTACTGCGAACACGTCCGGTCTTATTCGAAACTAATATGAAGCCTATATAAATCCTCACAAAATTGTTTTATTTCAAATAAAAATCTAACTCTCAGCATGTCTGTTTCACTCAAAGAGAAGTATAGTAGTTATTTATAGTATAAAAATATTTATTTATAAATGTCATTTCTCCGAGGAGATTAGAAAATGAATATTTTGACATGTCCTCGCAAAATGTTCTGTACTTTATTTGAAGTATATCCTCGATTTCTAAACTGTATTTCATGACTCGTGATAGACCATTATTCAATATAACATATAGAAGAGGATATCCATTTGTCTCACACACACACAAAAAGAAATCTCACTTCATATTTATCTGACAATATGTAATATCGCCCGAAACAAGGTAAATGCGAAAGCGTACTTTTAGTTCCTATTTATTGTCGATTCTGATTATTTTGAACACATCAAGTCGAATTCAAAATTGACTAAAAGCAGCTACAACCGGTTCGAAGAACTTTAGAGTGATGTGTTTCATACTTTAACCGATCAAGTAATCGTTATTCTATTGAATACCTAGTTAAATCGTAGAATTCAATAAATTTATATACTTTAACTCAGTGCTTCTCAAACTTTCAATATTTGCGACCCAATATTTAATTATAATTTTCATCGCGTCCCCTTCCATAGAAATAAAAATGCAAAAAGGCTATACTTTGATGCTAAAGCTGCAATATGACTTTAACATTTTAAGTGCCACCGGCATATATATACGTCTCACTCAACAGGTGTGTTAAATGCCCCGGACGTATATATACGTCTTTCCGAAGGACGATCTTTTCTGTGCACTGTTATCCATAAAATTAT
Organism: Trichonephila inaurata madagascariensis; assembly: GCA_019973955.1. Classification (NCBI taxonomy): domain Eukaryota; kingdom Metazoa; phylum Arthropoda; class Arachnida; order Araneae; family Nephilidae; genus Trichonephila; species Trichonephila inaurata. The sequence goes on along the minus strand of BMAV01005613.1, from coordinate 144,266 downwards.
TCCGAAGGCTTTGAAATGCAATAAAAGGAACTTGACAGTGTTTCCAAAGGATTTACTTATTTCAGAGGATTTGATTAATTATTCCTTTTCTCCTTCCCCCTCCCCCCAGCACATCACATACGTGCGCTTACGTGGAAAACGGAGGCATTGGAGAGCGAATCGCGTAACTTTTAATCTCGGCAGTTTAGGGATAAACTGTATAAATTATCAAGATAAATGTTAATTTTTGTATATAATTTTACATATGACTACCCCATGGGGTCACCGGTAATTATTAAACTTGTTCTTAACGTAGTATTGTTAAATTGATTGGGAAATACATTGTGTGCTGTACAGATACATTTATAAGTGTTAGTATACCAGTGTAAATGTTAATTTTATTATTTTTTATTATTTTTTTTTACGTCAAAATTATTTTCCATGTTTGCTTTCAATAGATTAATAATTCTTTTAGAATAATCTTTGGTTTTCTACGTTTCTTCCCCCTCGTAGAGTTATCGCTTCCCCTAGGGGAGCATGCCCTACAGTTTTAGAAACGCTGGCGTAACTTTCACAGTATCCTTTCAGTTGAGTCAACTAATGGGGATGAGATTATGATTTTCGTGGTTTTTAGGAAGTGTCAGTTGACCAGGTGCCAAAGTGACCCAGGCGATTTCTATTTAGCACTAACTCCCCATTGCGACCCCTGGTGTACAGAGGAGATAGAATTCCTTTCACACGCGGACACAAAATGACCAGAAAGGGAGTGCTAGACTCATGGGTACAATGATTGTGTCCGGGGAAGTAACAAAAAGCTTTGCCCATTTTCAAAACACAAGTAGCTGTATGTGTGAAGATTGTAGTTTCAGAATATCTTTTTAGTTGACTCAATTTGTAGAGAGATGAACGTGGTTTACAAAAGCTTAACCCTTTCTCTACCGCATTATGATTTACTGCAGTTTTTTTCATGCAATATATATATATATATATATATATTAATCACTCTACATTGAAAATTAAGGGATATACATAAACAAGATACTCACCTTTGGGAAATTTAATTAATTAGAGCTAATTAATTAAAGATATTCAACTGTAAAATTAATTATACACAATGTTCACTTAAAATAAACAATCAAGTCGTTTTCTAAGGTCTTAATTAACATACAAAAAAAAAAAAAAAATAAGACACCTTTTGACATAAACTATTTTTTCAGAACAAAAAAGACAACCTTCACAATTCTCTGAAAAACGCCGTCAGCTTTAAACGCAATTTCTGCTATAAAACTATTAGCCTTCCCCGCTAAAATACTTATCATGAAACCCGTGCTGCAATAAGTCTTGGAAGAGTGGATTTAAAAGAATATACCTGCTAAGCGTCGTCAGAGTTTTCGTAAAAATGATTATTTTATGTAATTTTAAATTTAGTGGTACTTATAAGTACCGTCGGTAGATAAAGGGTTAAAGCAGTACCAGTTGATCACGTACGAAGGGAAACAAGTCACTTCTGTTCAAAACTAGCTCCCGCTGTCTGCTCCTTCTGTTATGTGACTCGCTAGTTGGGTCATGTGAAAAGGCCTTAAATCTCTCGAGGTCCAGTAACTTAATTATGGTTCAAAATTACGTGAACCAACCTCAACAGTCTTCACGTGATGTCAACCTTTTTAACTCGGTGGTATATATGATGTACCACAGACTTCTTATTTTACATGCGGTGCAACTTCCTTACCAAGCGTTTCGCGGTGCAGCACATGTACCACCAGGTTTTTAAGGTTAATAAAATTTCAACTGGAATCAATCACTACAACCAACCGCACGCACTAATAACGCTATTGAAAATTTCAAAGACTTTAATACATCTAGAGCAGGGGTACTTAACTTTTTTTCTGCTGGGCCGCATACATAGGTTAGTTATTTCACGCGGGTCGCAACATGAGGGTAAATGGGGGAGGGGAAGGGAAGAAACGCTTTAAAACCAAGATAACTTTGGAAATTTAAAATGGAAAATTGATCAAAATGTTATAACTCCTGTGTTTTGCTTTTTGAAATTATTTTATATTTTGTCACTAACACTAAATTAGAAGCATTTAAGAAGCACTCCTTCCCAATTTCTGCATTAGTAAACGGTTTAAAATGATTACCAATAATATAACAAACTTCAGAGGGTGTCTTCGTACCCGCTGTGATATTACCACCGACAGAACACGTTGTTGCTGTTGCAAAAATTATTCAAGAAAGCCTATTTGTCACCTCTTAAAAGAAATCTTCGAGAAAAAGTGTCATTGAATGATTCCTGTTTATTAGTATTTTTCTAAGTATAGCACTTTTGTGACAAATCAAGCAATTACTCATCCATGTTTGTTTTTGACTACAAAATACTGAACCTAAATCGTCTTGAAACGATTTATTTTCTTCGAATATGTTTCGCTTGCAAGACATGAAAGAAAGTTAATAATGAGTTCCATTCATAAAATGATCACTACTCTACTTTTGTTTGTTATCACTGACCGTAACCGTTCCATATAGAAAAAGAATAACAATTCGTACCGGTACGACACCGACAGCAAAATTGATATAGTTGATTTCTTGACAAAGATCTCCCACCAAATTTTTAATACAATGTTCTTAAATAAGTAAATTCCTTAGAGCAATGGCCATGACCGGGCCACTTTAAAAGGCTCGTTGGGCCGCAGGTTGAGTATCGATGATCTAGAGCTCACCTATCAGAAAGTTTTCCTTATCCCTCATCAACGGCCCTGCGACACCCTGGGATCTTTGTGTCGCGGAACACAACCACTGTGCGAATCAGAAAGTCGCGGCGTAATTAACCATTCCTTTCAATGGACGAACAATTTGGGGAGGAGGGTGTAAAAAAAAAGAATTACGAAGAAGGAGAATCGCTATTTCAATGACCAACTTCACAAATAGATTAGTGCTTAATTATTCCTGGCTGTGCTGAGGAATTCGCTAATTAAATTTGTTCTCATTAAGAACGAACTGTTAAGGTGAAAGTCAGGTTTTCCATGGGTATCGATCGCGTGTTCCTGTTTTATTACTCTTCTTCCAATCTGCTATTTATTTCGGGAGAAGTTAGACGTGTGGCAGACAATTAGTTTTCGCTAATAAGTACCAATGTATTAGCTCCAATTGACTGATAATAGGTTCTGTTACATTATTTTTATAGCTTGATAGGATATTAAAAACTCAATAAGAACACACACATGTAATAAAATAACTATAAAGTATTAAAAACAAGTAATATATATAAATATATATATATATATATATATATATATATATA
>BMAV01005613.1:123390-140886 GCA_019973955.1 Trichonephila inaurata madagascariensis | reverse complement strand
TATACATAGGACAGAATCACTACATTAAGTGGTCATTAATTTTTATTAACTATCATTAAAGTATCCTATTGTGTCATCCAAAACAATCGTGTCTATAAAATTTCAGTTCAACTGAATGCTTTAAAACATGAGAAAAATAAAATCTTTTAAAACTTTGACCCAAGTCGCTGTATCTGTAATTCCTTAGGTAATTAGTTTCAGTCAATTGATTTTAATTAATTATAATTAAATTATTGTATTTTCACCCAAAACAATCGTGTATAGAAAATTTCAGCTCAAATGAGTGCTTTAAAATGTGAGAAAAAAATCTTTCAAGTTTGGACAGAGGTCACCAAAAGGGTCGTTAAGTCACCAAAAATGATGCCAACGTGGCTGTATTTGTAAGTCTTTGAATAATTAGTTTTATTTAATTAATTAATATTAATTATAATTAAATTACTGTATTGTCATCTAAACTAATCATGTATATACAATTTTCAATCATGTATATACAATTGCTTTAAAATGTATTTTATTAACGATTGAAAATTCCACCAAGATAAATATATAGAGAGTGTGAGCTAATAGTAAGAATTGAAAAACACACATATGTATATATCAGTAGAATTAATTCTTAAAATGTTATATATAGTAATAACAAGTTTCCATAGTAGCCTTGTGGTTATGGTCACGGATTTGTGGCCAGAGTGTTATGATTTGCAGCTTTGTGTCACTGAAGATTCATATGTAAAGGGACTGATGTTCGTTACATCTGTCGAGGCACAGTGTCCACCCATTGGGGTGGGGTGGAACTTTGGAGTGCCGGCTCAGATGTCGTTCTCGACACTTGACCATGGTTCAAAATGATGAGGTCTATCACCAATAGCCCTCGTGTTGCCTTATAGTGCTAATATACACTTGTGACGGATCTATTCGTGTTCCTTCAATTAATCCTCTTGGGAAATCTTTGGGCTATCAATTCGCGTTATTCACAATCAACCCTTCGGAAGAAGAGAGAGAATTGTGATATTTAAATTACCCTACTATATATTAGGGGGACCGGAAAATTATGTCGTTTTTTTACATTAAATTCGAATAAATAAATTTCTTACAAGTTTTTATTTTAGTCAATGATGTAATCACCCTCGTTGGCAACAACCTTTTGTCATCTGGTGTGCACATTTTTAATGCCGGATCGATAAAAATCAATTGGTTTTTCAGTAAAATATCTGGAGATGGCATTTTTCATAACATCCAAATTTTGAAATGTTTTGTTTGTTAAGAAGTGTTGCATTGAACGGAATAAATGGAAATACATTGGTGCAATGTCAGGCGAGTATGGTGGGTTAGACAATACCTCTCACCCCAATCCATTAATTTTTTCCACCGTTTTTCTTGGGCAGTGCAGTCTTTCATATAATAGTGTTGCAAAATAACGCCTTTTCTATTGATAATTGCTGGATACTTTTCAATTAATGATTGATTTAGTCAATCTAATTGTTCACAATAAAGGTCTGCATTAACAGTTTCTCCAGGATTAAGCACTTCAAAATGGATGATTCCATGAATACCCCACCAAATACAGGAAAGCGCCTTTTTTGGATGTAAACCTGGCTTAGCAGTCCTTCGTGGCGGTTTATTCGGAGAGAGCCACTGTCTTTTGCGTTTTGGATTATCATACAGGACCCAGTTTTCATCTTCAGTGATCAAGCGATCAAAAAACGGCTCTTTATTGTACCGTTGAAGGAACGAGTTCCATGTCGTAGATCGGTTATCTCTGTTTTCTTCAGACAGATTATGCGGAACCCAAACACCTGCCCTGCATTCGTTTAACCAATCTGTTGCAAATGTTCTTGGATGGTCGACCAAGGTTGGTTAGAATTTTTGAAATATACAACTTAGAAGTGGATTTATCCATATTTTACTACAGCAGAGGGAAGAAATTTTAAGAAGAAAACGACAATACTTTTTTCAATGGGTAGTAACTCTGAAAATAATGTGAATTTTTCAAAAATCCTAGTTCAAGAGCTTTGGAGAAGTCTTTACTTTATATAAGCAAAATATTATTGTTATAGAAGTATCTTTCTTAAGAGGAAAACTTTTTGAAAAAAGGTTATTCTAAGTTAATTTTTTGCCAAAATATTGTATTTAAATAAGTTTTTTTGTCATAATGTTCTTAAAACAATTTTATACTTTTTAAATCCCGGTTCTGAACATAGTCGGATACCTTATGGAAATTTCAGTACTTGATAAAACCATTATAAAGGAATATTTTAAAATGTAGACACAGACTCTTGTTCTTTTGACTATGAGGATAATGGATCTTTTTTTAAAAAAATTAAATAGTTTAACATTCTGTTTATGAAAAGTAAAGTTTAAAAATATATTTCTTACGTGAAAAGGCTAATACAGGATATTAAAGTGTTTTCAAAAATTTTGTTTTATTAGAAGAAAATTGCTATGGAAAATTTAAAATAACAGAAATAAAGTAATTTTTAAACATTTATATTTTTAAACCTTGCTACTCGAATGCTAAAATAAATGTAGAACAAAAATGAAAGAAATATACTTCAAAATTATAAAGAATTTTACAAAAACAAAGGAAAAATTATCTAATTATCAAAAAAGGGTATGGAATACATATGTTTTCAAAACCAAGCCTAAGTGAACAAATATAAAAGGATACGATTGAATGAAATTGGAAATTTAAATATTTAACCATTGAACATAAATTCAACGCGATAATTCAGTTTCTTTCAAAAAATAATCTGAATTTTTCAAAAGAGAGAGAAAAAGAGGGAGACAGAGAGAAAAGGAAACATGCTAAGCGAGAAAGAATAGAAGAGAAAGGAATATAAAGAGGAAGAAATGAAGAGAATCAGAAAGGAAGACCAAGCAAAGGAAAGGATGAGGAAGAGAAAGGAAGACGAAGAGAGAGAATGAAAGAAAGAGAAAGAAAGATGAAGAAGAATGAAGAAAGGAAGAGAAAGAGAAAGGATGGTTGAGAGAAAGAAAGTAAGTGAAAGGAAGACAAAGAGAGAAGAAGAAAGGAAGAGAAAGGAAGACAAAAAAAGAAGAAGAAAGGAAGAAAAAGGATGGTTGAGAGGAAGAAAGTAAATGAAAGGAAGACAAAGAGAGAAGAAGAAAGGAAGAGAAATGATGGTAGGGAGGAAGAAATTAAGTGAAAGGAAGACAAAGAGAGAAGAAGAGAAAGAAGAGATCGTAATTCCTAATGCTTTTAGTTTTTGCATTTAATTCAAGTTGATCACTTATGTTAATCTACAGATAAATTATGCTGTTTTCTATCTTTAAATAATATAAGAATCATTTATAAATTGAAATAGCACCTGGTTTGTAAAATACTTAAATTTAATTCATAGGCATGCCTACATATCATTGCCTCCAAACATGAATTTATTTCTAAATTACTGCGAAGAATATACGAGACGCATAAGCCAGTCTAGGTAGGATCCTATAATTTCCTAAAGGGAGCCATAACAGTTCTCCAAATACTTTAATGTCCTGTTCGGAGAACTGTTTACGTTATCTTACATGCAAGTAAGAGCTCTATAAAAGTGCGCTTAAATTCGCTATCAGGTTCATGTGTTTATCTCTTGTTTTAGATTAAATATTGTGAATGGAATTTAATTAAAGTTGTTTATGAGAAAGTATAAACTGTTATGCAAGAAGTTGTAAGCAGATAATTTATACTTTTTAATTTGCTTATGGTTTTTAAAATATTCTTGCTTCGTTACTGGTCTCATTAATTATTATATGTCGAAATACTTTAATTCTTCTCCTGATACACGCGTTGTGAAAAATAAAGAAATAAATTTTTTAAAAAAAGAATTAATTTTAAACATTTGCCTTAATTGATTTTCAAAGTTCCGATTTCAATTAAATCCAATATGTGTAATTTCTAAAAACGTCTGACATAAAACACACAAAAGTGTTTTCTAGAAGTATATTTCCTTTTTACATTTTTCCCAGTGGGACTGCATTTTGGAAACTTAGACTTTGCTAACACATTAAGTCCCCAAAGAGCCATTTCACGCTGGTACCATCTTGCGGCGTCCTCGTTACCAAATTTAGACGCTTGAATTAGTTTTTAATTCAAGCTCACGTCGGATGCTAAACATTATCATGATTTAGTTTTAGAGTACCAGAGCCAAACTGATACTCAAGGAATCTTTTGCATGTCGTATAATCATATGGCATGCGTGCCTAAAACTTTCACAACCAGAAAATCTATCGACTCCAGCCGAGGTCGAACCCGCAACATTAGACTTACGAATTGGGCAGGCTGCCTCTAAGCCAACATAAAAGCCAACAAAGGATTAATACTGTAATTTTTTTTATAAATTTAAAGGGGTCTCAGAGGTGTTAATTTTGTCTCAAGGGGTGAAAGTATAAACCATTTTCAAACAGGCATAATTCTTTTAAATTTAAATTAAATAATTCGAATCTCTTACAGATTATTTACAAAAGATTATGGCTTCAAAAAAGTGCAAAATGTTTGAAATAAAATCATAATTTTAAAAATCTTAAGCATATGAAAATAAGAAATAATTCTGTAATAAATATTAAGTGATTTCTGCGTTGCGCACGCTATTTTCTAAAATAGTAGCCTCTGATGTATAAAACTTTATTGAATTATGAAATGTATTATACTCTTTAAACCCTACATCATTTAAGTATAATATATCATTTGTGTGTGTATTTCAAAATAATTGAAAAATATTGAGATTTTTAAAAGAAATTTTGAAAATGTATTATTTTTTAAAAAATATAATTTGTTATTCTATTTACATAAAAATACTACAGTGTAATAAGGGGATGCATTTAACTATATAAATCAACTTATAGCTCAAAAAAAATTAAAGCCACTATTTTAGAAAATAGCATGAGCAACGTAAAACTTAATTAATATTTCGTATAGAAATGCTCTTTTTTTCGTATGATTATAATTTTTAAAATTATAATTATATTTTAAACACATTTTACATTTTCTGAAGCCCCATTCCTTTATAAATAATGTGTAAAACATTCCAAATACTTAATTTTAGATTCAAAAAGTTATATATATTTAAATATTGTTTATATTTTCAGCCTTCTAGAGAAATTTAACACCCCTGAGACCTCTTAGATTGTGACAAAACTAGAATTTTACAATGAATTATTGACAACGATTCTTTCAGCTTTCAGTCTCAATTTAAGTATAAGAGAGAGACATCTTTGTGCGCGGGTCCTCATTGGATCTATGCATCGCATAATATTACTCTTTTTTTTTCCTTCAAAAAAATTCAGTTTAGTTAAACTTAAAGACTTTTTTTTCGCAAGGTGTTTAAGCTTAGGTATAAAGGTAATCATCCGTGGTCCTGTTGATAAAAATGAAAAAGTACTTTCTCAACAGTAGAACTTTATATAGCCGGTACAACAAACCTAGTGCATTATATAATCTAAATTTAGCAATTTTTATTTTTTCAGGTGGGGCTAGAAAGGTTTTTGTTTTATCTTTCTCAATTCTCGAAATATATATTTTTTTTAAATTCGAAAGCACTTTTATACACTGCTGTTTGTAAAAAATGCAACACCATGAAGGAATCATCAGAATTAAATGAACTTCGCAGCAAATATCAATTACAGGATGTTGTAAAATAGTAATGTTTCAGAGCCACCGCTCATGCGTGGCGTGCGCAGCGATCTCTGAACTGATGCTCAAAGCGTATAAATAGAGGGCTGTAAAGTGACGTTGAAAGAAGTTAATGATTATTTGTTAGTGGTAAAAGTTTAGTGAAACCTAAATATGCATCCACGATGAAATAAAGAGAAACTCCAACAACTTACGGAGTTTAAACGGGGAAAAATTACCGGCCTACGAGAAGGATGATTTTCCTATCGCGCAATAAGGACTCGTGTGCAGAGGAACAGTTCCACAGTGATGCTAGTTTGGAAGCAGTGGACCGACGAGCACCGAACAACTCGAAAAACTGGCAGTGGACAACGGGTGACGTCAGCAACACCCGCTCCGCATGGCGGTAAATGACCGTACAGCTTCCTCCAGGCAGTTGGCAGCTCATTGGTTTACTGCTACATGTGTACTAATGTCGGCTTCGTCAATTCGTCGACGTCAGCTGCACCGTGGATTACGTCCAAGGGTGTCTTTATACAGGATCTTCCTCACGGACAATTATCAACAGCTGAATCTGCAATGAGCTCATGAGCACAGAACATGGCCAGCTGATTGGAACCAAGTTGTTTTTTCAGATAAATCTCGCTTCAGTTTGTGGGACTGTTATGGACGCATTCGTGTTCGACGCTATGCTGGTGAACGCTGCCTTCCAGAGTGCTTTTTCGAACGGCATAGTGGCCTAACACCCGGAGTTATGGTTTCGTGTGCGATTTCGTATCATGGATGATTCAATATGGTGCGAATTGAGGGTAATATCAATAGCAACAGGTATGTCCGGGAAGTGATACAGCCCGAAGTCATTCCCTTCCTTCGAGGCATCCTTGGAGCTATCTTTCAGCAGTATAATGCTTGCCCACATGTTGCAAGGACTTTTCGAGACTTCTGTTCAGCGCAACACATGCAACTTCTTCCTTGGCCTGCTTATTCGCCGGATATGTCACCTATTGAGTACGCGTGGGATTTGGTGGGTCGGCGTCTCGCTCGTGATCAGCGTCCTGCAGCTTCAAAAGACGAACTTTTGCTGCGCATGCACGCAATATGGAATTCTGTTCGAAAAGCAGACATTTAAAATCTGTTCGACGCCATGCCACATCGTATAGAAACACTTATTGCAGCGCGTGGTAGCTACACCAAATACGGATTTCAGGCACTTAATATTGTTTTTTTGCTTTGAAAATTTCATCATTTTTTTGTACTACTACAAATCATTTGTGCATCATATTTTCTTTAATTCTGATAATTTCTTCATGGTATTGCATTTTTTACAAACAGCAATAACCAAAAATGGGGACCATTAAAAACACTCATAAAAAATGTTTCAAAAATTCACATAAAAAGAAAACATTTTAAAAAAAAACTTTTTTAGTTAAATAAATTGTTATTATCTTTTGGATGACCACACCCACACATTTCCCCATGAGCGTGAATTTCCATTTTCCAATAAAAAAAAAAAATAGCAGTGAGATTCCTTCGAGATTGGTGAAGAATTAATCGTTATTTCGGGTGTATCATTTATATAGCTTAAGGTGGATACCCAACAACCCTTTATTTACATTATGTCATACGGGCATATTTATGGCTATTCGAATCAACCCGCATTTAATAAGGTCCTCATTCCATAAAATAATTTTACTAAATTGTAAATATTGGTACTTATTTATTTTGAGATTCAGTGAGATCCAAGTTATTATTAAATCAAATGCAGCTATTTTTAGATCAATTATGTAAGATTGGTTTAGTTAGAAACCCCTTTATAAATAATTTCGCAAATGCAATGAAGGACATTTAATTTGTGGATTCAAAATTGAGTATGGATCTTGATATTTATATGGTATGTGTGGTTGTGCATATTCTTTTATGGAATTAGATATCAGAATAAATTTTTGATTGTTTAACGAGAATAAGTCTATATCATTCTGGAATGAAATCGAAAATTCTTATGGTTTCATTCCTAATCTACTATTGTATGTTGTCACCGTTGGTAAAGAAAGATTCAGTACTATTTCATTTTTTTACATGATATCCAAGCCTTTTCTTGTGCCTTTGAACTTAACTTGGAATCCGAATGAAACTTTTTAGCCAATGGGGCTGTAGAAACTCAATGTTACTTTAGAAAACGGGTTAAGAAGTATGGTTATATTTCTGTCGCTTAGAAAAGTTAGGCATATTACAGGCTGGGATTCTAAGATGCTGTGGGACAAAAGAGTAAGTACTGAAGAAGTAGCATTTGTGATGTATATTTCTTGATTTGTGTGCATACCCCCAACTCTTTATTTACACGGTAGAAATGTCCCTTAAAACCCGTGCAAAAAATCGTGTAAAAAAATTGCGGCTGTGTTCCACAAATTTAAAAAATCGTGTAAGATGAAAAATCTTTAAATATTTTCCCAAAAAATCGTGCAAAAAAGTAATAATAAAATCCATGTTGCATTTTTATAAAGCAAAAATAAATTTTTTTAATACAAAAAAAGAAAAAAATACTTAAATTAGTGTACAGTGAAAGTTTAGTCTACATGTACATACAATATATATATATATATATATAAATTCAAATTGTGAAATAAGAAATAAAACTACTAACAACTATTCCTCGCTACTCGATATAAAACCCGCATGTTTATTACAGGAACACAAAAATACTGTCATTAATAGATGTGTCAAATATGCCCAGCACAACTGCCGGTTTTAAATCGAATGAAGAATTTCGTTCGTTATGAATGTGTCCTTTTATTTATTTATTTATTTTTGTTGCTGTTGTAAAGTCTATTATATATTAGCGGTTGTTTTTCTTAAGTTGCGTATTTTATACTCTTGATATCCTACTACACAAAATTTAAGATTACGTTGAAATTTTAATGCACGTTCTATGTTATGTTATGAGTAAGAGAATGTTGTTCCACCTTGTAGCAAATTTCAAGCCCTCGCGAATTAAATCAGCTTGTACTTGAACTTCAATTTCATAACTATCGACTTCTTTATTACCATAAACTGATAAAAATTCGAACAAATCGCCTTCATCCAAAATGGAACGGATTCCCAATTTTTTTTTTTTTAAATTTATTTATTTATTTATTTTTTTTTTTTTTGCAATTCGTGCTAGAACAAAAAATTCGTGTAAAAAAAATCGTTAAATTCGTGTAAAAAAAAAAAACGTTAAATTCGTGTACCGTGTTATTTCAAAATCGTATAAAAAAACCGTGTAAAAAAAAAAGAGTTGCGTGTACGTCATTTCTGATAGCCCTTATGTTTTTTTTGTACTTACAACTCTCCAAATGTTGTTTAGTTCGTTGTCGGTACATATACAATGAAAGTATATCATTATATTTTTGCTAATAACCATATTTTCTTATGCCGACTTTTTGCCTTTTTTAAAAATAACAATGGCATACACGAGACGTAATTCAGTGACTTTGCCATTTGCCTTAAGAGGTACATTGAGAAAAAAATAGAGTAAGAGAGATTAAAGTTTCTACAGATACAAATATAGATTTCAAGAAAAGAAGGATTTTATAATAAAACAGATCTAACAAAATATCGCTTATATTTCCAGGTGCCATTATCATTCCTTTTTAAGGTAAAATGGGGAAGGGAAGTTTAATTGAGAATCATGCTATAAAGCTACATGAGAGGGCTATTGGCGACGGACCTCGTAAGTGCTGCGGTATTGCTAAGGTGCAGGGGCTCTTGAGGTCGCTGTTAAGACCGAATAGCTCCAGTGAAAGGCTGCTTTAGAACGACATTGGGATACTCGTAGGTGTGAGCCATGATAGCTCCCAATAAGTGTGAAAGTGTCCAAGTGAAATTGGAAGTCGATCGGTAAGAGAGTCTGTTGAAGTGTTCTGGGGCGTCTTTGAGTGTTGAAGCCTGTAAAAGTGTCTCTCTAGCGTCTGTGAAGCTTTGTAGAGAGTCTTATCGAGAGTCTTTGAGTTACCCTTTTAGTGTCTCTTTAAAGATCGAATAACGCCCTTCCAAGCCTCACGTGATGCAGAATTCCTTTAGTTTGGACGTGACAGGGATTACTCTTTGTCTATTGGTCCTAGTCATCCCTCAAGCGGTGGACTTTGAAGTCAGAAAATGGCGTGGGATCTGCACCGGTCACCTCTCTGTCGGTTTAAAGGGAGGTAAAGGTTGATTTGCCTTAAAACATAAGCGTCATAGTGTCCGGTCTTGAATATTTTCCCACGCGAAACTCCATGACCATTGAGGTCACTAGTTCCCTAACAGGAAATGGGTCCTTTAGTGGAAATGGGACCGCCGCATAAACTTGAACCTCAAACATGTGACGAGGAAGACACCTGAGACCTCTAAGAACTTCCCCACATCGTCAAAGGGAGAACTTTGAGCCTCGACAGACTTTACGTGCATCAGCCTCTCTACATGGCCTAGTCAGGGGCACTAGGACTTGAACTTATGACGCCCAGACCACGAGTCCGTGACCATAACCACTAGTCTGCCACGTCCCTTAAGGTAAAACATATTTTTATGTTTTTAAATCCATTATATTTTCTTATCCAAATATTAATATTTATTATTTGATCCATTTTATATGTTATTAAAGTAATTTTGTAAGTTTAAGTTAGTAGAAGCCACGTTTAAAGAGTAACCCAATTTCTATTATTTTAATTGCCTCGGAAGTCGAATAATTTCGAATTCTGCTCCGAATTCCGTTTGGAATTACTTAAGCATCACTGCACAATATTCCATATAAATATATGCGTACCTTGTGTGTCCCACAATTTGTATTTTAATTGCTCTTTATTATGAGCGTTTAAATCAATTTGGATAATTAAATTAAATGGATATATGGGCTTGTTAAATATTTTCCACACGAGGTCTTGACTAAAGTTTATTTTAGTGGTATATATACAGAGATTAAAGTCGGGTTTTATTTGTGCAAAAACACAGTATAATATTACTGCAGAATAAATTAGAAGAGCTTGGACGAAAGTAAATATATTTCCGAAGGTTGCCTCATTTGTTCCGAAGTTTTCAGCAAAAAGGGCTGACCTTTTAAAATACAAATTACTGACTCGCGCGGACATGCTGTAGTTTAGTTTGTTAGGGTTTCTAGACGCATTGAACTAAATAACAACAGAAGAGGGGGAAGTTAAAAGTATTCTTTTTTTTATGTTTGTTCTCGTGTGTTTTTCAATCTGTGGATTCCATTTGGCAGCAAGTGGGCGAAGGTTGTTCCCTTTTCAATTACGGTTCCTAGATTGCCATTGGCTGCCACAAATCACGTGAGATGGAATGCACCTGGATCGAGTTTCGACGGAGGGTATTACTTTTGTCTTGCCTCATCGAAAGAAACGAACCGTTGTTTACTACTCGGAAGATTGATTTAAGTTTGTCGTTTGTAATTTGAGGATGAGACAGTGCAAAAAATGAAACTTCAAATTCATTTTTCTAAAGCGCAATGGTTTCTTTTTTCCTTTGTTGAACTAAATACATCTTTTTTTCAACTTACATCATCTGCATTTACGGCAAAAAAATTAATTTAAAAAGCAAATAAAACAATAAATACAGCAATCAAAAAGTTACCGAAATTGATACGCTGCTTACAATAGAACACCATAATATAATTTTTACTTTATATACAATGCTTATACATGGATAGGTCGAAATTTCTGTGTTTAATATGCAATTCTTATAGCCCGTTTGGTTTGATACTATTAATTTCGTGCTCAAAAGCAACAAGAGAACTACTGACGGTGGACCTCGTAATTTCAACCACAGTTAAATGACGAGTTCAGCATTTGAGCTGACACTCCACTCTCCAAAACTTCCCCACCATGTTGATTGGGTGGGATTTTAAGCCTTGACGGATTTAATGTGCATCAATGCCCCTTCCTTTGCATGATGGATATCCTCTGTTTGAACAGATAGTGTTAATAAATGTATACCTTCCGGATATTCAGCCTTGTTGATATTTAAATATTAATATTTAAAATAAAGATTATATTTTAATGCTTGTGTGTTGCTCTTAAAATCTTAAAAGCACATTAAAGTTAAAGTTTGAATGCTAATTAATGATTTCTCTTGAAAAGTTGAGTGCTTTTGAATTCAACAGTTATGGGAAATTAACAGTGTTTATAGTCTGAACATGAGTCTGTATTTTCATAAATGACTGAGATATTTCTATATTTCCATTTCTGAAATTTCACAGTGGGAAATTCCTTTCCAAAAAACGCCCTACATTATATTTTTAATAGACGAGTTACAAGTGGAACAATGGCTTTAGCTATTGGTCTTTGTGCACATTGGTTGGGAAAGAAAATATCACCTACAGTCATCACTAATCTCGTGTGAGTGTGCTTGAGATCCGTGGAATTCCAACTTCCGCTTGGACATGTTTCAGCTTTACCATTAAAATTTATGTGCCAGAAATATCATTTGGTTCTTCTAAAGATTAGCTGTTTGTTAATTAACCCTTTAGAGGGAACGTAAAGAGCATCTCTTAGGAAATCAGCCGCTTAAATATGTTCTAGTGCTTAGTGGCATCATAACAACATCGGCTAAGAACTTACGTTTATGATCTCTAGACCAGAGTTCGCCAAAGTGGTGGTCCGTGAGAAAATTTCGCTAGTCCCCATAATAATGTGGAATATACTCACTCATCACGTTAAGCTATGTTTTAAGATGCACACATTGATTGTGTTCTTAGATCATATTTTTTTATGAATATATTTAACACTTAAGAATTCCTATTAGTTGTCTGCGGGATTTAAGATATGAATTTACTGGTTCGTGAGATCAAAAGGTTTGGCGACCGCTGCTCTAGACTACCTCGGCCTTATTACCCGTTTCACAATAAAAATGATTCAAGATACGAGTATGAATCTTAATTAAAGACGTGTTATTTGAAAAGGAACTCGGTTATAAATCTCTGAGATAACAGTTATGTGTGCTTGGATAGATACATGGAGAGTATTTTTCTCATGGATTGTCATTGAAATATATAAAAAAAAAAGCAATTTTTGTTTTTAAAAATGTGTTATGTCGATTTTAATGAATCCGATTACACTTCGGACAATGAAAAATTTCGTCAATTGACAAATATCGATGAGGAATTTGATATGCTGACGAGAATGGAAATTGACTTTTTTTCTTTTTTATGATTTCTATAACACGCCAATAGGGATTATAAATGTATGTATAATGTAACACGTACAGAAGCAAAATCGAACATTTTTAAGAATTAAAGAGGGACAAATATGTGGAATTCACCAATCACAATACGCTGTTATTTTACAATCAAGGTTACTCCTTCCGCAGTAGCAAAGAAAACGTGACAATTTTGAAGACTGTGAAATGATTGGAGATAGAATTTTTCTAGGAAAAATAAACTTCATTTTAAAAACTTCTTTTCCGAATATATTGAGGAAAGCAAAGTTTTGTTTTCTTTGTTCATGCAAACAGTGGGACGATAAACATAAAAACGGAGTAAAATTCTAAGCTCCTTGATAAAGCAAATGTTTTTTCTGTCAAATTTTAATTTATGTATTTATAAACAAAGCATTGCGTTAGTGCTGCGAAAATAGACAGTTCATATGCGTTGTAATCTTCGTTTTTAATAAATAACCTTCAAGATTACTAAACAACTTTGTTTACGTTTCATAAGTTCATACAAGATTTCTAGCTTGGTTGATCGACAAAAGATTCTACATTCAATCAGTTGTATACAAAGTTTTTGATTACACAATAGCATTAATAAATAAATACATTGATAAGGATAAACGGATAATCGAATAAATAATGATCAACTTCAAAAACAATATCAAGTTTTCAAACTGGTATTTTAAGAAGGTTCTACAGTCAACCACACATATATATCTATAATATTATTAGATATTATGTATATGTTATGTATTATGTTATGTAAGCAAAAACACATAAAATATTCTTAGAAAACATAGTCAATATGTGTATACGTAATACATCAGTGAATATTTTTTAAGGTTTTGATATTTTGGGTTCCAAAAATCAGGTAGATTCTATACAATCTGAACTGTCAAAGAGAAAGTTATAGAGTCTTATACTTTCCTCAAGACTGTTTTGCTAAGGGCCGCGATAGTCGAGTGGTCAAGGTATCGGATCATGGCTGGCATGTCATGAGTTCGAGCCCAGTACTACTAAAGACCACCGTGTAGGGGAGGGATGCACGTTAAATCTGTCGAGAGCTCAAACGTCCTTCCGTTGGTGTGGTGTGGAAGTTAGGAGAGGGAGGTGACAGCTCAGGTGCTGTCCTCGTCACTTGACCATGGTTCAAAATTACGTGGTCCGTCGCCAAAAGCCTTCGAGTAGCTGAACAGTGCCAAGTTAATATATTCACTCACTCACTGTTTTTCTAAAATCTTTGCGTAAAAAAGAAAAGATAATTTTAAAGCCTTAAATTCAGGCGTGGCTACAGCAACCGAACAAGTAGTTCTGGCCCGAAGTCGTGGCCAGCGTTCTTTCTGTCGAATCGTGGGTTCCAGTCCTAGTCCTATCAAAGACGTACCGTGAAAAGAAACAAATATTTGAAATGTGTTGATACAAAGACGTTGAATCTGACGAGAGCCTCTAAGTCTTTACATTGGCATGGTGTAGAAGTTTGGAAAGTGTGTGGGTGGGGATGGCGATAGACTTTTGCTTATGGTCAGGAACTTGTAGCCTAAGTGTTATCAGTTCAACCCCCAATACCTCTAAAGAGCTACCGTGAGTCTCCCATCCAATATAGTTATTAGCGACGTTGAATGTTGTGTCGTAGGGCCTGGGATAGAATCCCGGATATGGCACGGATATTTGTAAATGTATAGTGTGGCATAAGGCTACTCTAAATATAGCTATTGATCCGCAAGTCCTCGCGTGAGGTTGGTGGAAGGGGAAGAGAAATGAGAAGCCCCTGACCACCCGTACGGTATTTTTCCACAAAATTGGGGGAGGGGGTGAAACCCAGTTAAAACGTTCTGGCGTCTGCATGGTGCTCAAAGCTAAGGCTAACGACACGCGTACATCTAGCCCTTTGCCACGATGAATTTCATGGACCTCGATATGACATCGTCAGACAGGTGGCATAAGAAACAGCAGTAACAACAGATCTACTATATAGAGAGGTTTATGCACGTTAAATCTGTCGAGGCTCAAAATCCTCCCTTTGGCATGGTGAGGTAGTTTAGAGAGTTGGTGCCAGCTCAGGCTTCATCCTCTTCACTTGACTATGGTTCAAAATTACAACGTCTGTCTCCAATAATCCTCGTGTGGCTACTGGGAGCGACGCGTTAACACAATCAATTAGGGAATACACAGAATTATATAATTAATCTTTATATTTTGTTATTGCTAATGCCACCTGTTTGATGGTATCAGATCAAGACCAACGAAATTCATCGCAGCAAAGGACTAGATGTACGCCTGTCGTTAACCGCAGCTTCGAGCACCATTCAGGTGACAGTACTATTTGGCTTGGTTCCTCTCCAATTTTGAGGGAGAACAACCTGGGGTTGGTTAGGGTTCCTCCCAATTCTCTTCCCTTTTGCACCAACCTCACGTGAGGATTTGCGGCTCTACGGCTATCTAGAGTACCCCTATGCCGTAAAGGCATAATACATTTACAAACATTCATGCCTTCTCCAGGATTCGAACGCAGGCCCCGCGGCACAGCAGTCAGAATCAACGACCCCTAAACCGGATATGTTGCTAATCTTTAAGTTTTAATACAAATAACATCAATATCACGAAAAATTTGCCGAAATTGAGAGATTTGCGAGATTTATTTTCAAGGCTAAAATAACACAATCCTTCAAAACTTAAATTTAAGTATTAATGGCATTCTTTATTCAATTTTAAACTCTTCTTATAAATATCTATACGTAAATAAATCTAGTATATTAAGTTAAGAATCTTTTTATATAAAAATCCTCCCATCACGTTACCCAATTGCCACGTGACCTCTCAGAGTTGCAAGAGATTAAGTAATGACCTTGTTGAGGCACACGGATGCTATGAAAATACGAGATCAAAATATTTACATATGTCGAAGATCTTGTTCCCACTGGAAACTGTGATAAGTTGCTCTTGCGTCACTAAATGTTTCTGGAACATCTTTTACCAGATTCTAGAGTAATATAATACGGAAATGATGTAACGGATCGCACTTAAGAAAGAAGCATTTTTTTTTCCGGAAAAAAAGTTCAGTCTGGCGATGTCAAGGTCGCTGGGGATGAGAAGCCTTCTCGAAGAAAACAGGGGGTTGCCACAGGATTGACACTTATCTCCGTTGAGAGAGAACGGGGTTATTCTTTCTCAGCCCAAGACCACTTGACAACATCTGGAGATGGATTTGGATATAAGTTCTGTCTGTGATTTATACAAAAGTATATTTTCTTTATTTTCCGTATTACATTTCGTATTATGTAATTCGAAGTATGATGCTGTAAATAGATAAATTGAACTCTTTCTTCGTCAAACCACTTTATTATTTTTTTAAGAATTGAATAGGAATGCCTAACGGCAGCTGTTATACCAGTTTTGCCAGTCAAAGGTTGGATTCGATTTTGTCGCTCCCAAACACATGTAAATCGCACAAGTTTTGAAATTTTTATTCAAACTTTTTGTATTAGGTATAATTATGTCTGAGATTCATCATCAGATTCAGTTGTTTTTATGAGGAAAGAAGACACATCTATTTTTAGAAGTGGTAGTAAACGCTGTATGTCTTCAAAAAGTACGCACTATTCACTGTTAAAGAGTATTTGGGCAGTTAGTTTTTTCTGTTGTATTCTCAAACAAACAATATATATCAGTGCAATACTATATTTTCTGAGGAACAGTTTCACAACCTCGGCCACCCTTCGGTTCACATTAGGCTGAGTTTTTGAAACTACTGTGCTTAGATATTTAAAGAAGGGCACGCTCAAGCATTGATTGAAAAAAAGTGCATTCAAAAATTTTTTCAGGAAATAAATTAAGTATCCGACTACCCTAAAATCATGATTTTTTTCAAAAATTGACAAATTTGTTTTATGATTTTATTTTATAGTCCATCTTATTAGCTTAATAAAAATACCAAGCTTTTTGTTTTCCATTCACTAAAACAAAAACTACAAGTGTTTTAACTAAAGAAGATGCTATAACTTTACACAAGATGTCAAACTTAAAAATGCATTTTACTCGAAATGTGTTTTTTTTTCCGAAAATCTCAAACGCGGACAGCGATTGCTCAAAAAGTTTTGAAAATAATTTACTGAAACTTTTAGTAAATGTTTTGTATAATAGTATAGAAGTGTTTTGTTCTTCAGATTTATCAATCACTGTATTATTTCAAAATTTACAGAGCTTATGTGAATATAATCACTGTTTTTTTTAAGCAATTTCATATAGTCACTAAGATAGAGGGCTCTAGTTTTTGTAAAAATTAAAATATCTCTTATCCTGAAGGTCATTTCAAACATGAATAACAAAGTAACACATTAAAATTGAAAAATTGAGAATTTGTTCGAAAACTTTTTGTACAGAGCGGGCCCCGTTTATGTAATTTTTTGTACATTTTTACCAGTTTTTTCCCATTTTAATAACAATAAATTTTTTTCTGTTTTCAATTTTACCATTTTTTGCATAAAATATACTAAATAAACCTAAAAATCGCAAAATAATTCCCATATCTTCATTTTTTCAAAAAAAAGTTGTCGCAAGTAGTCGGATATCTTAAACAATTTTTACACCATCATTACATGAAGTTGAATATACAAAGAACCATTTAGTTGTCCAATTACTGACTTTATAGTTACTAAAACTAGATATCATATTTGAGGATAGTAATTAATTAAAAGAGTTACTTACACCTT
>BMAV01005613.1:92511-112176 GCA_019973955.1 Trichonephila inaurata madagascariensis | reverse complement strand
TTTAAAAACCGCTTTACGTAGAGATGACTTGATTTCATGCAAATGTAACTAATACTTAAACCCTGACGTTGGGTATGTGAATTTAATGATTAATCGTTCAGATCGTTAATCGTGAAATCTAAGAATAAGAAAAGGTTCGCGCGTGTTCTGAAATTAATATTCGTTGTAGAAACCACCAAAAGTTGTGGAAGTAAATATCATTGGAGCTGACCGAGCTATCGGGGTTCTAGAAGGATCATCACAAGGAGTTCCGATTGCAGCTAAGTATATTCTATAGAAATTGTTATTGCTTCCAGAGTTTTGCAAAAAAGTTGTGTATTTTCATAAAGTGTTAAAGATAGAAAAAATGTAGCTATCTTTAAGATCATGTCTGCTTCTTCTTCGAACCCTCTTACACTCGCGACCTTCGGATTGCAACAAACGACCTTGACCAACATCTTTAACTAGCTATTTTAAATATATATACTACAAATAGAATCTAAAGGTACATTTTTTAGTACTTTTATCTGCAATCACTTATTTCACTGACTTATTCGTAACAGCCCAAGAGGGCAGAGGCCTACTGTGCCCATCTCAGTATACGTGACCATTGAGCGCTGAGGTGCATGAGCAGATTTCCCCATCAGATGGTCACTCAAGTGAAACTCACAGTCTTTAGTCACCAAGCAAGTTTGGTACTCCTTTATCATATCCCACTGAAGGAATGAAAGACTGAATCTGTTTCCAAATTCACAATAATTTTCTTGTACTGTATTGAACAAACGTTTTTTTTTTATCATTTTAGCCAATAAATAAATCAATTCTATATTAAGGAAATGTTAATTTGAAGTGAAGCTGTACGACATTACAAATAATTATTTAATGAGTGTAAAAAACCAGAGATGATAGGATTTTTTTGCTATAACTGATTTTTTTTAGTAGCTGATAAAACTTCTGCTGTTCCACAGACCCTAGAGAGCAATTTTTTTTCTTTCACCGCAACTCCAAAAAGTTCGAACTCCTCCCTACTAATTGAAACGCATTCCAATCTTCCACACCACAAATGGGAAAAAATCTTTTTCGCCTAAACCGAATTAGGCATCGGAATGCCCATTGTCGCTTGCACATTTCCTGTAATTCCCTTTTCTCCACCCCGCACTCGCTCTACCCCTTTCCCTTAACGTCTGCTCTGACCGTCGCGTTTCTGCATTTCCTCTTTTCTTTCTCCTTCTTTATTGTTTCTTCTTTTATTTTTTCTTTCATGCCCATGCACTGCACGTTCCCGGTGTGCGTGGTCATTTTTACTCTTTAGGGGGAGGGACGGGAGCGTATGTGAAGAGATTAATCGTCTGCGTTGATTTCAATGGAAATGGGATGCCGCCGAAAGAAGGGGGTGGGAGTGATGGAATGAGAGGGAGTTGTGAGGGGAAAAAAAGAAGGCAATTTGGTGTTACTCGACACACGTCGGGTTGTTACGGGAAAAGGTCGGATGCGGCTAATGAACGTCGAATGTGACACCACAGGAAATAGAATAGAATTTCTCCTGCACTAATGTTAAATTATGTGTTAGAAATAATTGTGTAAAACTACATTTGACTGTAATTCTTTAATCTTAAAATGAAAAGAGCTTGTTACTTTTTAGTCTATTCTTTCTTACTTTTTTTTTAAATAACTTATTGTTACTACGCTTCAATTTTATTTTGGAATGCATTCCATGGATAAATAAAATAACTTGAAAACGAATGTCTAGAACTTGTGCCAAAAGATGTCTTAGTTGTAACTTTGTTTGAGCCAATCAGAGTTGTTCATTGAGCTAATTCTAACTGTTGCTGGTTTAAACGATTGATACATCCAAAACCCCAAATACAGAAAATGAGTATTATTTTTACTTTTTTAAACTTTCATCTCTTAACTGTGTGTGTGTGTGCCACCGACTTATGTGGCCGTGGTAGCCGAGTGGTCAAAGAATCGGATCGTGGCTGGCCTTGTCACGCGAGTTCGAGCCCATTACGACTAAAGAGCCGCCATGTAGGGCAGTGATGTACGTAAAATCTGTCGAGAGCTCAAACGACCCCCTTCAGTGTGGTAGTTAGGAGAAGGGGGTGCTAGCTCAGGTGTCGTCCGCGTCACTTGACCATGGTTCAAAATGACGGGATCCGTCGCCAAAAGCCCTCGTGTAGCTGAACAGTGCGACGTTAATATTCACTCAGCCACCGGCGTATATATCCGCTTCGCTCAACTGAGGTTTAAAGTGCACCGGTCGTATATATACGTCTTTACGAAATACCATTATTTTCTTTGCGCTGCTATCATAACAATAAATCCCAAGGAATTAAAATGCAATAAAGTGACCTTGTGTGTGTGTGTGTGTTAGTGATTACGAAGGAGTTATCTATTTCAGAGAAAATTTGCTTATTTGAGCCCCCTTCCCAATACACTGTCCATTTGAAAAAGGGTGGCACTGGGGAGTGAACCGCATAACTTTTAATCAGTAGTTCAGGGGTTAAGAAGTCGTGAAAACTCTATGGTCATAATTATGAATTCATGCCAGTGTCGTTTCTATCGAGTGTCATGTGTAATGATACTTTGAGTTCAATAAAGTATCTTTATTTTTATTTGATCCCAAGCATTATGCATTGTATTCCTTTTTACGCAAGTAGGCTTTCGTTATTATTTTTAACCCCTTCCAGTTTCCTTTTTTTTTCTGGATTATGGATAAAAAAATGCTAATTTTTTATGATTATTTTCAAACATAATAGCCCAATTCGCATACAAAATAAGTTAAGTTAGCTTTTTGTATAGCAGAAACTATTAGAGACTTTGGAGTCAATTCTCATTAACTATAAATATTAAGCTTAGAATACCTAATTTTTTATCAAGAATTACAAATTTTATTTGCATCTTTAGAATTTACATAAATTATGATGAAATTATTAATCAAAATTTGATCTTGTATGAAAAATTCGAAAACACAGTATTGCACAAAACAACATCACAATCTGGACTAGAATCTTGTTTCTCTTCTTACTTTCTTTCTTTTGCTGTCTCTCTTATAGCCATAAAACCCTACACTCACTCACTCACTCACACTCTTACAGCAGCAAACAGTGCACTGTCGTGTTAGATTACTTTTCTTCTCCATTGGGGGAATATAGTCAACAAAGTGTTTATATCAAACAAGCGTGAAAAGGGGGTGTTCACAGCAGAAGGATGTCCTCTTCCAGCAGAAAATTCCACCGAGTGGTATTTTTCAATTACTCTAATCCAAAAAGAGCACGTGTGAAATAACTTGTTAAGACAGATTGCGCAGTGTAAATTTTCACAGTGCCCGAGCTACACTCGGGATGAGCCAGGATAGTGCGTTTTGTCCGCCCGAGCTCAGATCGGAAGAAACAGGGAAAGGTTTAAATTGATTGATTGATTGAATATTAACGTCGCACTGTTCAGCAACACGAGGGCTTTTGGCGACGGACCACGTAATTTTGAACCATGGTCAAGTGACGTGGACGACACCTGAGCTGGCACCCCCCTCTCTTAACTACCACACCACACCAACGGGAGGACGTTTTAGCTCTCGACAGACTTAACGTGCATCGCTGCCCTACACGGCGGGTCTTAAGTGGTACTGGGCTTGAACTCGTGACAAGGCAAGCCACGGTCCAATACCTATACCACTCGGCTACCGCGGCCGGGAAAGGTTTAAGTACAAAATGTTGTCTCTCAATTCTGAATTTTATTTCTTTCAGATGATTTTTCTTTTGTGGCGATATTTAAAAAAAAAAACACCTGTTGCTTAAGTGTTACACGCCAGTGTATAAATATTGCAATTTCTGTTTAGCTTAGAGAGATGATTTTTACATTTTTTTAATGTTGGATTAATTGTAAAAAGATATATTAACGCAATTTGGAGTTACATTAAAAAACACAAACATTTAAAATATAATGTCACAGTATTATTTTTTTAATATACTACTAAAAATGTTCAAATATTACTTTATATATATATTTAAAGAGTAAGACAAAAAAATATATTCATAGAATATAAATTTAAAAAGCGATACACACACACATTTTATTCTATAAGTTTCTTTTCTACTATTATTTGATTTACTATTTCTACAATAAAATTTGCTTCAAAAAACTAATCTTTTAAAATAACATTCGTTTCAACCAGTTTCATGGAATATTCATTCTGTATATTTTTGAAAAAAAAAGTACTACATCTGCAGTTAAAAAAATGTTTCGGAAAAAGGAGTCAGATTCGGTACCCTCCTGTTGCAGATGTCTTCTTTCACACGTGATGAATGAAGGGGAAAAAATATTCCGTTGTATTTTTTGCAAGTTTTCAAAAGATCCAAGGAAAGCTAAGTAAATAGTGATTTTCCTTTTGGAAACATTCTATGGTGGGAAAACCGAACCAAAATTACATTTGCAGACACTGCATAAACCAAATCCTCCAAAATTCTCTATTGTGTCGTGCGAAACTGTAACTGTGTATACGGAGCTAGGTCTGAAGAGAGATAGTCGGCAAAAAAGCAAACTGAAGTGAATAAAAGAAAAAGAACTGAATTGAGATAAAAATGCTTTTTCTTGTACATGAAACCTTATATTCCTTTTCTCCTCATCCTAATATTATTCGGAGCTTGTAATACGCGACATTGGATTAGAAAGAAAATCTAATGTGTCTAGTTCGCATCTTATTTTAAAAATAAATGAATTCTGTTACTGACAAAAATGTTTGGATATTTTGTTACATATTTCAGGCTTATATAGTTTGTTGTACAGCTATTAAAAAAGGCATGTTTAAGTTAAGCAAAACTATACAGGTTGTTGCCGAATTCGACTAACAAATTCGGAGTGGTAATATTAGGCAGTATGGTGACGACAAATCCCCACAGAACGTGGGGCTGAAAACCATGTTTAGTCATACTGTAACTGTAACTACGAATAGAAGCAGCCTAACTCGTAACAGTAGCCATTAGGAGGGAGATGAGTTAGACAAGGGAAGGGGCTAAAGGAATTCAGTGATTCTGAGCGCCGTGGTAGGGTTGAAGAAACCTGAACTTATACTCAAACTTCCGATTTCTTCCAAAGTTGCAACAGGGAGTACTGGCCGCTGCACACCAAAACGTGTAGTTAAGGCACGATGGTGCAGCAACACATTTTTCGATTATGGTGCAAAGACTCCTCCATGCTATCCTAGCCGGCTCCAGCAGTTTTGCGATCCTTACAAAAATGGAAAATGCCGCCACTTCTCCAAAGCAAAAAATTATAATTAAAAAAGAACAATTGTTCACATGTGGATACACCCTTATAAAACACACACACACACACATATATATATATATATATACATTACGAATTTGGTGTAAATAGTGTAAGTAATTTTTTTATTTGAGAGTGTTTAATGCATTTATATTAATCTATGTTATATTTATTTCATGTTAAAATTGTACTATTCACAAGCAATGCCGCCCCTTACATCATAATGGCGATTCAATGAGAACTTGGCGAAATCTTGGCGGTAGAGCCAAGTTGGCATCATTTTTGGTGACCAAGTTGGGGACCAAGTTAACGGCCAAGTTGGTGACTTTGTCGACCATTTTGGCGGCATTGGCAACCATGTTGGCGAGTTCGAGACCCTCTGGATTCTTCTAGAAAGTAGTGGAACCCTCCATTAACGTCACGCTGGATGACACGAGTGGTTATATTTCTGGGAGTTCCTGTCTCACTTATAAACAGAAATGCTAGCCGGAACGTCAGTCAGTCTCATTTCAACCAGCGGGGGTGAGCATTGTTTTGATTAGCAATTCCTTCGGCTGTGCTTGTGAATAATCTTTTACTTACGTGTATTTTTAAACACTGAAGATTGTGTTTAATTGCTGTTGAAGGTGTGAAGACTTTCGGAGATTTACTCTGTGGATATCGCTGCTGAATCCTGTATTTAAAGGATTGGATTTTGATAAAAAATTTGCATCGCTCATAAAGAACTATTTATTTTCTTTGTTATTGTTTTGCATAAAATCCTCGAGTCCAGATCTACGTAACAATACATTATATATATATATATATATATATATATATATATATGAGTGTGTGTGTGTGTAAGGACATAATTACTTGTTATTATTTTAAAAGAATAAAATGTAAGAGAAGGAATTGCCTATTACAGCATGCCAATTTATTCTAAACAGAGTCAAATGATGGGGAGGATCACAAATGTTTATTTTAAAGCTGTTTTCGCCATATGTACGAGAGCGTGAACTTGACGTGAAGCACATTTTCGGACAGAAAAAAAAAATGCCTCAATTTTTATAAAAATGTGTGATATTGTAACACATGCATTTGTTTATAATATAGTGTTTCTTAAAGTTTCAAAATATTTCATAAATAATTAGTTTTTCCTTTTAACATGTGAAGGGATAGCTTATTTAGCATTACGGTATAGGGGAAAAAAATACAAAACACATTTTATAACAGAAAAAATGTGTCAACTCAGATAAAAATGAGTAGTATGATAAAATAAGTGATCCTCTACAGGATAGAGTGTAACCAGAATATAATATTAATGTTTGAGTACTTTTTTATATCTGAAAAGAATACTCCGAATTCGGCTCCTATTCTTTAACATTAGCCGAAGATAGAGATAGCCTTAATTTATAGTAATTAAGACTATAAGACTAAAGTAAGTAACTAAGACTTAACTATCACTTAAGACTAAGATAAAACATCTCCTGTAACTCTCTATCTGCCAAAAACTCTTATTGCCCCTGCTCTCTCTTGGGTAGTTGATACTGGACGTCGTGGTTGAAGGAATGTCTTTTGTGACCCCACTCCGGCATGGGGAGAATGTTACTATTGAAAGATGTGTAGACTTGAGCAGATACTCCCTCTTCGAAATCTTAAGTTTTAACATAAAAGAAAACTGACATCAAATATACAGAGTACAAAATAAGGACGTAAGATACCCTTAAATTAAATGCAAATTTTACACTCAACGGTATATTAGAAAATATATCAAATATTTTGTAACAAATTTTTTTTATTTTCGATTTCGATCCTAACGCCGTCCTTAGAATTTGCCGCCCCGGCCTGGGGTCCGGTTTGTCCGGCTCTAGAGCCGCCCCTGATACTATATATATCCCGGGAGGTGGATTGGACGTGTCGAACCTGTTTCTTGGCATCCACGCTACCCAGATCTTAATTCCTTGGATTTCTCCTTCTTCATCCGTCTAAAATTGCTTGTTTATGAGACTCCGGTGGCATCTGAGGAGGATGTTACGGCACGGATCGTCGTCGCTCCAGTTCACTGGATTAATTTGAACGCTTCTGACAATCCTTCGTCCGTCGGTGTCTGCTGTAATATGACCTTGTGACGAATCTATCCGTGTTTCTTCCACTAATCCTCTTGGGAAATCTTTGGGCTATCAATTCGCATTATTCACAACCAACCCTTCGAAAAAAGAAAATCGCTCTATGCAAATTAAGTTTACTCTATAGTCGAAGTCTTCTAGCCAGAAGAGAGTGTAGGAGAGGAGATATACTGGTGATATACAGGTGAGATTGCTACTGACAGGTATCATATTTGAATTACTGTGATTACGAGACTTATTAGGAGGAAGCTTTAAATTGACGATTGTTCACTGAGATTGAATTGATATTAGATTAAATCGGATGATAGATTAGATCCTTTATAAAGTAAGAATCGAGTTTGATAGTCTCCTAATCTTTTGTGTATTACCGTCGTTGTTCCATTTTCACGGTTAACACCGAGACATTTTCTTACTATTATTAATTGAATTTATGTCTTTTTTTTGTGTGATCAATAAATAGATTGATTGGATCATAGCGAGTATTTCTTCCCTATCTCCCACATATCTAGGTGCTCAAGAGAAAGGTGTTAACCTCTCACAGCCTAAATGGTCCCAATTTTGAAAAATTTCTATTCATTTGTCAACGTATTTTTGGTGTCGAGCTGTGATGCCCTGTTTGTATTTTAAACAAACTTCAAATCTAATAAATGTATTTCTGACCTTTTATTGCCCACTCGACATCACACCCTTCATAAAAGTTTTTCCGAATTACTCCGACAAAAAACGGTTTGAGACCAAGTGTTCTATGGTGATTTGTCGTCCTCGTACTTTCTACTATCACCCCTCTGAATTTGTTGGTCGAATTAGGCAACACTCTGTATGTGGAATTAGATGAAAGTTTTCTATCGGTACGTTTAAAATTAAAATAATAGCACCGAAAAGATATTTTAATGGAATTTATTTTTTCTCGAAAGCTGAACTGATATGATAACTGATGTGTCCAACACTACTAAAAGCATTGGTTTAATTCATGTGACGTCATAGAAACGTAACTGCATCACGTGTTTCCAGCCAATCAGTTCATGAATTCATGTGACGTCATAGTCATATGATAAATGTAAACGCGTTTCCAGCCAATGATTTCATGCGCGTTGATGTTGCCAATTTTTGCTTTTTGCAGAAACTTTCTTTATTTTAAAATTATTTTTGTTTATTCATTTATAATTTCTAACTTCGCATGTAACTGAAATTGCGAGGAGCTTATTGAATGCTTCGAAATTATTTCAAAAAATATATTTTAAAATTTATATCTGTTTCAAAAGAGATGTAAATTTTAGAGAGACTTCAAAAATCTTTTTTAAGATCCTTTTAAGAAACTTCTTTTCTTCCGTTCCTAAAAAGCATTTAACGAAGAATCTTTGCACTTTTTTGCAGGAGAAACTACTTTAACGTTCTAGCGGAAAAACAGAAAATATGAACTGCAACTATCTTCTCACTCTAACTGCCACGGATGGGATTTATCTTTCTTTTTCTTTGACATTTTTATCAAAAATAATTGGCGAGAAAAATAAAGACTTATAGCATCTTTTTATAAAAAAAAGAATTATTTTCTTTATGTCAGGGAATAATTTTCATCGCGCCTTCGTTTTTCGTTCATTGACAACTATTAGTGAAAAGACGGCATTAGTAAAAATAAAATTCGGTGATGGAAGGGAAAAAGAAAAATGTGTTCTTTTTTTCCCTTCTTGTCATTAAGAGTGATTTTGGCGGGAAACAGCCCTCGGCCAAACGATTCCGGAAATGCAATCTGAGGTAAAAGATTTTGTCGAGCGTAATGGCATCATCTGGAAAATGCAGATGATTTCTTTCAAGTAGTGGCTCGCATTTGTTTGGTTAAGAAATTATTTGAGTTCCAGGAATTTGATTTACATGATTTTAGTGGACAGTAATGGATGAATGGTTATCGTTAACTGCATTTATCAGAGAAAAAAGAATTTAACCAACCTGAAGAGAAAATTTGTGCTAATTCTCTGAACAGAGAATATTCCAAAAACATTGCTCGATATTTTTTTAAGTGTTTCAAAATTTCATTTTATTTTTTTGAGTATGTGTATATTGTTCTTATTTCTTGCTTGTAGACTGAAAAATAAAAAAAAATGATGTATTTAAAAATATTAAGATTCTATTCAAATAAAATTTGAAAATGAAAACGTAACATTTAAGATCAAACTGGCAATTTTCAAACAGAATTTGATGTTTTGCAACTGTTTCAAATTTATTCTGAAATGTCTATTATCAACGTCGCGCCATAAAAACCCAAGGGCAAATGACAACGGACCTCTTGGTTTTGAGACACGTTCAAATCAAGTTTTTCTCCCGCATAAATTTAGGGCTGCGGTAGCCCATTGGTCAAGGTATCGGATCATGGTAGGCATGTCATGAGTTCGAGCCCAGTACCACTAAATACCCGCCGTGTAGGGCAGCGATGCACGTTAAATCTGTCGAGATCTCAAACGTCCTCCCGTTGGTGTGGTGTGGTTGTTAGGAAAAGAGGATTCTAGCTCAGGTGTCGTCCTCGTCACTTGACCATGGTTCAAAATGACGAGGTCCTTCTACAAAAGCCCTCGTATAGCTAAGCAGTGCGACGTTAATATTCACTCACTCACTCACCCACCCACGTATAAATTTAGTTGTCTTTCATTTCTCTTATTTAAGGAATATCTTTATTCTCTTCTAAGGCTAAAAATGTAAAAATCTCCTTAAAAATGTATTACCTAAGAATGTATTGTGAATAGAGACAACTATTTAATTTTGCTTTTATAGAACTCGATTTATAACCTGAAGAGTTGGAATTACGCCGGTCTCTAAACTTAAACAAGAACTTATAACAAAGAAAATCTGAGTCATTTATTTTTAAACATTTGAATATAATCTCATTTTTCAAAATTTCGAAATAAGGAATGCGTTCCCCTCTAAGCACAATAAGAAAGAGACGAAAACCAAGATGAAGATGCTTCGAACGTTTTATGGGAAAACATGTATCTTCAATAACTATACAAAAGAATCATTTTATTTCTTCTTTGTTTAGATTTTCGTTTATTCCATGCAAAACGAATTGAAATTCTATAAGGTAGACAGAAAATATGTTCAAAATAAATTTAAATAAGATTCAATTTCTATAGTACCCCAAATCGTACCGCCATTATTTTCTTATGCGTTTTGAAGATTCTTTATATATTCACATTTGAAATGCTACAGCTTACTAACAATTGAATGTAGTTCTTAAAAATTCTCTAAGTTTTTTTGCCTTCAAATTTTTTCTCTGTAATGGGGCAGCGCATTAGTATTTATACCTTTCTAGACCTAGAACATTACACAAGAGCTGGTATTACTTTTTAGTGCGGCACCATTTAGGTGATACCAATTACCACAAGTAATTTTGACGCTCAGTTTCTTCCCCATAGGGAGGCACCTGAGCTCTGCCGATGCGAAATTTGTACTTAGGAATTTAATTTTTCCGAGAGCATCCAAGCCAAACGGACACTCAAGGAATCTTTTACATGCTGTGTAATCCTACAACATGGTCGCTGTCGATTTTCTGCATCAGGAAAATCCACCGACTTGAGCCGGTGTCAAATCCGCAACCTTGGGTACAGGATGCCAGCGACAAACTAACTAGGCCACCCAGCCGGCTCCCTTCAAAAATTGACGCCTTAGCATGCCGCAGAAAAAACTATTTTATGGAAATAATGAAATAGACATTATTCACTCAACTGTATAATTATTTATGCCGTACTCGGAAGCAATTCAAGGACCATTGACTACAGATCTCGCAACTTTAAATCTACATCAAGTGACGAGGATGACATCTGAGTTGTCAACCTATTCTCCAAACTTCCACATCTCGCCTACGTGAGGAGCCAGACCTTCGACAAATTTATTCTGCATCAGCCCTCTACAAAGTGGATTTTCATTGGCAGCAAGACACGAAACAACGACCCGATCGAAACAACATTGGACACGAGTTTGTGACCATGATCACTCAGTCACAGCAGACACTCTGATTACGTCAAAGGCAAACTTGTGGAATAGTGCGATTGGTTACTTTTATTGTTTTTTGGAGCCACACATATAATCGGATAAATTTAGCTAAACTCTCATAGATTTATAAGAAAAAAAACCTGTTTATAATTTAAATTAAATTCTTAATTAAAAGAAGAAGAGGATATGGAGCATGAATAATATGGAGGAGGAGGATTGTAAACAGAAAATGACTCATAGGTATCCTGGGGGAGCGTCACCTATCTTTACTAAAATCTAAAAACAATAGAGAATACTGGGGTTCTTTCATTCCCTACCTACCTAAGGAAGTTCAGCCCCTTATGGTTTGAGAAATAAAATGGAGGATTGTTTATTGAATGTTTATTAGCTCTCATTCCAACAATAAGAAGGCTATTGGTGTACCTTGCAATTTTGAAGTGCGGTCAGGAGACGAGAACGACACCTGAGCTGCCACCCCATTTATCCTGTCAGGGTCAATGGGAATAATCATATCAAATTCAGTAGGGTATCAAGGTCATAACCAACTGTATAAGTACTATAAATATATGCTGATAGCGTGTATAAAGCTCTAAATATATGTTAAATCAGCCCATTTTTATTACATTCTGAGGAATACAAAAATTTAGGGCCCATTTTACCGCAAATGAAACTTGTACGCTCCGAAATTAAATATTTTCTCTCGGGTTTTTTTCTGAACACAGAAAATACAGTGTTGTTGATTTATATAAATAAATGAAATTGGCCATCTCTGTCTGTTGAAGAGATTCAGTATTAAATTATTCTTCTCCATACTCGTTTTTTCATCTCCTTATATCAACAACTGAACGATAATAACTTGTACCTAGCACTCATAAAATATTTAATTTCTCAAAAACTTTGAAACAAATATATATAAATGGTGATATTCAGAGAGAGTACTTTTAATTATCCGTGTTATTTTCGAAAAGAAGAAATATTCTTCAATTTTTAATCAACTAGAAAAATTTTATGGTTAGCTTATATTTTTATAAAATTGTAATTATTTACAAAACACTTCAAATACTAAACTTTATTATGTGTCTTAGTTTCTGATACGTGCAATGGATAAATTTGAACGACACTTGAAAATTTTTATTCCATTTTGATTTAATTTAACTCTGCAAGTTTTTTTTAAAGAGAGAAGACGAATACTAAACATCAAGAATCTTAATTATAGCTTGACAAATATCTCTTTCACACGAATAATTAAATTTTCAATTAAGTAAGAGAATAATTAATACAATCAACTTTCCTAATTAACAAGCGAATTGGAATGCGATAAATTTCCAGAAAGAATTTAAACCGTCTTCATTTTGTTTTTCTTTATATTAACTTCTTTTCTATTTAAAGACAGATCTGAAATTTAATTTTTGCATCAAAAATTCAATTTAGATTATGTATGAGTTGTTTAATGAGAGGCAATAAAAGTACTCATTATTCGGAAATATTTCGATAATACTTGATTAATAAATTTAAATTCGAGAAAGTACCTGAAGTAAGCCTCTTAAAGTGAATAGTTACTCTCAATGTAACACACAAATGTTAAATCGGTTTATTTTTTAGAATTTTTCTTTCATACCTGTTTATAATGTAATATTCTTAATTGTTTCCATTACGACTGTCTCACTAACATAAATTATTTTTATATTTAGAATATTTCTATGTTTATGGATATTATATATATATATAAACACACACACACATTTGTTACAAACATTGAGAAATAGGTTGAAATTTTGACATTTTCTTCTACCCACAGAAAAAAACAACTAATTTATTCAAAATTTCACCTTTTAAAATTAAATAAAATTTTCAATATTGAATGTAATATTAAAAAAAAAAAATTCTCTTTTTCTAGAACTTTAACTATTATGAAATAATTATTTATAAAATTATCAGCGGAAACTTATCAAAAACATTTGCATTAATTGATGATGTTATTTAACATCACATTTCATAGCTGCATAAGCGTTTTGGCGGAATACAGGCCTAGTGGTCCCGTTAATGGACTCGTGGCCGTTGTGTCATGAGCCTAGTACCGCTGAAGACCCGCCGTGTAGCGGCGCGATGCACGTTAAATCTATCGAAACTCAAATGTCCTCCCGTTGGTGTAATGTGGAATTTAGGAGAGGGGGTTGCAAGCTCAGGGGTCGTCCTCGTCACTTCACCATGGTTCAAAATGACGAGGTCGGTCGCCAAAAGCCCTTGAGTAGCTGAATAGTGTGACGTTATATTTATTCACTCACTTGGCGTAATGCACTAGTAAAATGAGAGAGCTGAGACAAAAGAATCAACATTTACAAAACATCCATCTCTATGAAATAACAAACCCCCACGTTAGTGAGTGAGTGAATGTTAACGACGCAACTGTTCAGCTACTCTAGGGCTTCTAGCGACGGACCCCCTCATTTTGAACCACATTCAAGAGACCAGGACGACATTTAGCTGGAACTCTTTACTCTTAACTTCCATACTACACTAACAGGAGGACGTTTGAGTCTCGACAGATTTAACGTTTATCAGCTCCCCTACACGGTGGGTCTAAAGTGTTACTAAGCGCGAACTCATGACACGTCAACCACAAGTTCGTTATCTTGACCCCTACAGCCCTCGCACTGACATAATGGAACAAAAATATTTGACTCTTTTCAACAGAACTCTTTACACATAAAAGTTTTAACATAACTTGATTAAAAGAGAAATTTCTAAGAGTGGCATTGGCAATAAACGTCTTAATTTTGAACCCTGGTCAAATGATAAGGATGATATCCTGGTCGGACTTTTCAAATTTTTACACCACGCCAAAAGAGCCTCAATAGATTTCCCGAGCATAGTCTGTTCTAATATTCATTTATTGTGTGTAAGAGTCGAACTTAAAAGCTACACTTAGCCTATTGGTAACGGAGCTCATAACTTTGAACTTGGCCAAATGACGAGGATGACACTTCAGTTGGCACCTCGCTCTCCAAACTTCCATACCACGCAAACGTGACACAAACTTGAGCTTCAACATATTTATGCGTCACCCATCCTGTATAGTGGTTAGTGACGCTGACTGCGATGCCGTGGGGTATGGGTTCGAATCCCTGGTAAAACACGGATGTTCGTGTTGTAATCCTTCTCTTCTTTGGGATGTGTGCTTCACGCTTACTTCTATGTAAGCCCCCGTGTGATACTTTGTGGTGCACTGTGGTTATAAATGTTCTCAATAAAAAAAACAAAGAAGAAATAAATAAATAAACATATTTATGTATTTCATCCCCTGTACGAGAGGTTTTCCCAGCGGCATCAGGGTTCGACCAAAAAGTATTTAGGACAATCAAAAATATTGAAATTAAAACCGTTCACACACACAAAAAAGCGAAAAGAATAAGAGTTGTAACACTTTGCATTTGACATCTGTTCATAACTGAATTCTGTTTGAACTTTTTATAGCACTTGTGAAATTCGATAGTAACTTGTGAATATATATATATATATATAACAAACACACATTTGAAATTTTAGAGACATCTCTTCTGGCTTATATGTATTGAGGGAATTAACAGTATTTTTCAAGCAAATATTATTCGGACGCGTTTCCGCGAAGCAGAGTTCAGCAGACGACTTTAAACATTGACATTTGAGAAAACGTTTTTTGAGTAGTAGAAATAAGATAAATATTGAACATATATAAATACAGCAGGATCCCGAAGCAAATTTATTTCAAATATTATTGAACACATTCGAAGGGTCTCCTTTTTTAAGACTTCTCTCTCTCTCTCTCTCTCTCTCAGTTGTTTCTAATTTCATTCACACAGATTCCTATACATAAAAAAATATAGCAAAATAAATTTAAACTAAATGATTTTGTTTAATTTTATCAATATGGAGATATCGTATTTTATTTCGTTTGAAAGAAAACTGGATTGGGTGGATTCGTTAGAATTAATTCATTATATCGGAGAATACAAGAGTTATTAATGGTCAATTCTGGAGTAAAAAAACCTCTGTAACCGTTAAAATTAAAATCTGTCATATTATAGAATATATAACTTGGTATTTCATGAAATAACTATATAAGTCACTTAAAGTATGTAAAATTATTTAATTCTACGATTTAACTATAGGCATTCTATAAAATAATGGTTACTTGAACACGATTACAGTTAGGGTTACAGTTTGAAACACGGCCCTTGAAAGTTCTTTGCACAAGTTCTAGCTGCTTTTTGTCAATTATGAGCCACTTATAACTACTTTGGAGATGGACTTTTCCTATTAGGAACAAGATCTCAGATCAGTACATGTAGGTGAAAATTAATTTCCTTTTTCATTTTTCCGAAAATTGACACATTGCTTCTAACTATTGTAAAAGCTCAAAGTTGCGGCAATGGAGAAGGATTTAAAAAGAGCCCAAGTAAAAAAATGTATAATAGTAAGAAGTGTGCTTGTTTGAAATATAATATGCAATGCAATTCAAAGTGTCATCAAAGCAAATCTTATTCTAATGAATAATGAAAAGTAAAAAATAAAGGTACTTCGTGAGTGAGTGAGTGAATATTAACGTCACACTGTTTAGCTACACGAGGGCTTTTGGCGATGGACCACGTAATTTTGAACCATGTCTAAGTGACGTGGACGACACCTGAGCTGGCACCCCCTCTCCTAACTATCACACCAACCAACGGGAGGACGTTTCAGTTCTCGACAGATTTAGCGTGCATCGCTGCCCTACACGGTGGGTCTTTAGTGGTACTGAGCTCGAACTCGTGACAAAGCCAGCCAAGATCCGATGCTTATACCACTCGGCTACCACAGTCACGACATCAGGGCGCTATGATTGGACAGAAATAAAGTCGGCCAGCAGTTAACGACCCCTTTGCGACTGTGATCCCAACCCTAGTATGTTAGAAATTGTTGTACTGGTAATGTTGCTAATGCCACCTGTCTGACGGTGACAAATCGGGGCCCAAGAAATTCATCATTTCAAGGTTGTACGCATCTCGTTAGCCTTAGCTTTGAGCACCGAGCAGGTGACAGTACGATTTAGACCGGTTTCTTCCCAATTTTGAGGGAGAACACCCTGGAGGTGGTCAGATACCTCCCACCTCTATTCCCCTTTTACCAACCACCCGAGAGGATTTGCGCCTCGACGGCTATTTAGAGTGTCCCCTGACACAAAGGCTCTATACATTTAAAATATCCATGCCTTCTCCGGGATTCGAATCCAGGCCCTACGACACAGCAGTCAGCGTCGATAATCTCTATACCGGATAAGTGGCAAGAAATTGTTACGAATGTTTACCCATCTAGACGTGAGTGAGTGAATATTTACGTCGCCTATTCAGCTACTTGAGAGCTTTTGGTGACAGACCTCGTAACTTTCAACCATATTCAAGTGGTGTAGACGACACCTGAGCTGGTACTACTTCTCTTAACTTCCACACCACACCAACCGGAATAACATTTCAGCCTCGACTTATTTAACGTGCATCATCCCTATCTGCACGGCGAGTCTTTAATGGTTTTAAACTCGAACTCATGACTTTCTGCCACGAGTCCTTGACCTTGACCACTTGGTAAAAAAACCAACAACAAAATTTAGTAATGATTTTAGTAACTTGACGGAAAAAAAGAATACCATTCTTTGAAGGCGAATGAATAACTTTAAGTCATAAAGTTTTTTAAATTGTACATTATCATATTTGTATAAAGTTTTTAAAAACTGCATTTATCATAATTCTAAAATAATGAATATCTTAAGAAAATGATTGATTTTTACTGGAGAAACACACAAAAATAGGGAAAATCCAGAAAAGCAAAGGAGAAGTACTGCAAGTGCACTACTGCTAGATGGGAAAACAACGTACTGCTGGTCATAATTTAGTCGGTTCCGGTGGCTTAGAGGTAGCGTGTGGAGTTTGCAGGTTCAATCCTGGCTGGAGTCGATAGATTTTTTAGATACGAAAATTGTATGAACGCATGACATGTGATTATGTGGCATGAAAAAGATCCCTTGAGTATCAATTTGGCTCTGGTATTGTCCCAAAAATTTCTTCCCAAAAAGCTTTCAAATTTAGTAGCGAGAGCCGCCACTAGATAGAGCCACCACTGAAAAGACTCTCACATTTCGGTACTTGCTGTGTCTGAAAATTCTTAGTTGTGAAGATGTAGCCCATTAAGAGTAAAAAAAATTCGAGTGGAGATCATGTGATAGTGATATGTGTCAGGATAGTCACTGTCCGCAAACTAAAGTAAGCGAATAAACTGAGAGAGAAGCTGAACCACTCCAGTTCAAATCCTTATTCTATGAAGACTCAATGAACGGAAAATAAAAGTGTGCTCCAATACTTTAATTAAGATATCCGACTACGTTCGGAATCGTGATTATGCAAAAGCGCATAAATGGATAATTTTCACGATATTTAGTGTCATTTAGATTAAAATACACGTATAAAATTGTTTTAAGGACATTTTGACAAAAAAAAAAAAAAAAAATATTTAAGCACAATATTTTGGCAAAAAATTAACTTAGAATAATCTTTTTTCAACATGTTCTCCTTTTGTGAAAAATGCTTCTATTATAGAATAATATTTTCCCTGCATATAACTGAGACCTCTCTACAGAGGCTCAACTAGAATTTTTAAATATATAACTTGGAAGTGGGTTTATTCATATTTTACGATACCAGAGGAAAGCAATTTTAAGAAAAGAACGCCAATAATTATTTCAATTGTTAGTAACTCTGAAAATAATGTGAATTTTTCAAAAATTCCAATTGAGCCTCTGTAGAGAGGCCTGAGCTATATACACAGGCAAAATATTATTATAATAGAAGCATTTTTCCCAAAAGGAGAATATTTTGAAAAAAGAATATTCTAAGTTCATTTTTTGCCAAAATATTGTATTTAAATAATTTTTTTTTTTGTCAAAATGTCCTTAAAACAATTTTATGCATGTAATCAAATATGAGTGACACTAAATATCACGAAAATTACCCATTTATGCGCTTTTTTAAAATCACGATTTCGAACGTAGTCGGATACCTTAAAACCGAGTTCTCTTGTAAAAGCTGAGGTAGGGAAGAACTCGGCTACCTCATTTCTGTTTTAAGAGTGTGAGGTCCGTTGCCAACAACTCCTGTGTTGTTCTTTGCGACGTTATAATTCGAAACAACGAATAAACAACAGGGAGAACCAACTGAACGAAATCCGCTATTTTATTCATCAACCATCCCTTTTTCGCCACGTGCGCTCCCTTTATTGTTCTCTTCATGACGGACTCTGGTCAAATGAGGTCACGAATTAATGACTCAGCTTAAGTAGAAACCATATTTTCAGTGTGTACTTGGTTTTATTTATATCGTACTTTTTTTTTCTACCGCGATGCAAACATATGATAGCTATTTGACCCGTACCATTGATCAAATCATGTAAATTGGTATTTTTTTTAAATACAACTCTTTCGTGACAAATCAAACAATTATACTGATCCCTGTATATTTTTCCACTACAAAATAGTCAACTTCCCAATCGTTTTGAAACAACCTATTTTCTATGAGTAATTTTCTCTCGCAGAACATGAAGGATTGTTAAAAATTAGTTCCACCCATGAAATGATCTCTACTCCATTGTTATCTGTTGTCACTGGCCATTACAATTACAAATAGGAAACAAAAAAAAATCTATCAATTTGTACCCATACGACATCAACAGAAATAAGCAAGAATTTCCCGCCAAATTTTTAATACATTGTTCTAAAATAAATTAATTTCTCAAAGCAATGGGCCATATCCGGGCCACTTAAAAAGGTACGGTGGGTCGCAGGTTGAGTATGACTGTATTAAAGCAACACAGGGGCTCCTTATAATTCTGAACCACGATCAATTCATGAGTGTGTATTGCAGTGTTTCTCAAACTGTGAGACGCTCTCCCTATGAGGGGGGGGGCGTGATTACGAGGGAGGCACAAGCATGTTGAAAAGTCGAAACCAAAAGATTATTTAAAAATTTATTAAATTATTGGAGGTAAAACAAATAAAATACATTATGACATAATGAAAAATAATACACATTTGCACTGATATAATACACTCATAAATGTATCAGTACTACACAGTGAATTTTATAATTAATTTGACAATAGCAAGTTAAAAACAAGTTTAATAGTTACCAGTGATCCCACATGGGCTTATTATATAAAAAAAACTATATGTAAAAATTAGCATTTATCTTGATAATTTGTACGGTTTATAATTAATCCCTTAGCTGCCGATTTAAAGTTACGGGATTCTCTCCCCAATGCCACCGTTTTC
>BMAV01005613.1:34314-75132 GCA_019973955.1 Trichonephila inaurata madagascariensis | reverse complement strand
TTCGATGCCCGATGCCACCAAATACCCTCCGAATACACACGGAGTACGTGGTCGTTAAATCCGTGGGTCCGAAAGTCTTGTGGGGGGTCGCAGCTGAAACCATAAGTGCAGGGAGCTGCGGAATATTTCCCTCCCCTCCAGTTCCATGCCTAAACTGTGGAGGTGGAAATCAGTGGTGTCGCCATCTATCGTAAAGAAGTCCAACCTATCTCACAGGCTATGGCAACATTCATTACTTCCCTTCGGGAATTTCACCGAGCTAAATCGTACTGTCACCTGTAGGGTGCTCAAGGCTATGGCCAACGACAGGCGTACATCTAGCCCCTTGCCACGATGAATTTCATGGGCCTCGATCTGACTTTGTCAGACAGGTGACATTAGCAACAACAAAGTATACCCAGCCAATTAGCGCACTCGCTTCGTTGTTGCCATCATTTGTTTTTTGCGAAAAATTTCTTTTAAAAAGTACATGTTTGCTAATAATAACACACCTGTGTAAACAGAATGCTCTTGGCCTAAAAATACATGTATGAGAAGTTTTTTTTAATAAAAATTTGAGAAATCTTTGAACAATTTTAATATTTGGGCATTTTCAACCAATAACCAAATTTTACTAGCAACGCCACAAGTACAAGTCTCAAGTCAGTTTTGAATTCATTTGAGATTACGTGATTGCATTTGTCACGTGATCATCATGAATTTAGACCATTCAATAATCACGCTCGCACGTAATTGCATTGCTTAAAATTAAATTCCATTTGAATACAAATTCCATTTATAATAACCATATTTTTAGTTGGAAATTGATTTCATCGATGCCTATTTCAGCTTAAAGAGTCGCAAATAAAACTTACAAAATAAATTCCACATGACTGTTTACTCCATAAATAAAATACGTAAATTGATAACTTCGTTCTTAGTTTTACGTTTTTATTTATTTAATGTTCTTCTAAACCTTTTCTAATATTTCAGTTCAACACAGAAATTATATATTAAAGACTTAAGTTATTTAATAAGTTCTAACATTTTTGCTATTTTCAATAATAATAATATTTTCAACGAATTTTGCAAAAGCTTGAAAATTAAAACAAATTTTTCAATAATTTCGGAACATAAAATAATTAAATTGTTAGTTCTTTATATATTACTATTTGCATCCTGCACGTACAAACAAACAACTTTTCATCAAAGTCCAAACACCTCTACTAAAATATGCTCACCAATTACACCACCAGCGATGATCTAAACACAACTCCACAAACTTCGCCTCATTTCACTTCACTCCTCCCCCCTCCCGGAAACCGAAAAGGACATTACCCATAGGACAACTGTGGAAACATATTGATCGGAACTATTAAATCCGTCTTTCCTGTGTTTTCATATCTCCTTATAAGCTCCCGTTCCTAGAGCCATTTTGAAATCTCATCATATTTCCCCGTGTTTACCGGGAGAGGACATTGGCCGGCGAAGATACTATTGAAGTCCATATTAAACGGGGGCGTCGTTTAAAGCAATCTGTTGCGGATTGCGAGCGCGGTATTTGTATACCCATCTCGAATGAATGGCCCCATATTAAAACGACCTCAATTGCCGGGGTGCGGGGATTAGATACGGGTTATCTTTTCACTCGCCCAAAGTGGAACAGGCAGATTGGGTTTCAGATTACGCTGGAATTCGGACTTTCCTCCACTTTGAATTGGAATTTATGTATCAGTAGTAGGCATTTGTAATTTCTATACTCATATTAAATCGGAAATAACGCGTGCTGTGTGTGTGTGGCACGTTTTCAATTATTTGAGTGAGTGAATATTATACTCGCACTATTCAGCTACTCAAGGAGTTTATATGGAATGCCCTAAGGAACCGAGGTCGACCGAAAAGGATTTTGAGCTACAAACCGATCCCTCGGGAAACAACCACTCCCACGTCCAGTCTTTATTGAAAGAAAAATCAAAGTTTACATTATAAACAGTAGAAGACTGTAAAATAACAAAATACAAATTTAGAGGTAACTGCACTATATACATATATGTGCGTGAACGTAATACAAATATACAAAGCAAATATAATAATAACATAAAGGAGTATAAGAGGTGGAAGAAAGAAAACACACACATATTCACATTTCTTACAAATTCATAAAAAATAATAAAATTATCTAATACAAATGCACCGATCAGACCAAAAGGGAAAAAAAAGGAAGAAAGGCAGGAAGCAAAAATAATAAAAAAAATAAAATGTTTTTTTTTTTTAATCATATTTTCAGTCGACGCCAACACTTAATGTTGATATTTTATTCTCTTAAGCGGTTCTTCGGCTTAAAAAAAGCACCGGAAAGAGGATTATTTTTTTTCGAAATCTCTTCCTCCATTTTTATTTTAAAGAAACATAAAGGAAGAATGCAGCTGGGTAAAATAAATAAAA
Organism: Trichonephila inaurata madagascariensis; assembly: GCA_019973955.1. Taxonomy (NCBI): domain Eukaryota; kingdom Metazoa; phylum Arthropoda; class Arachnida; order Araneae; family Nephilidae; genus Trichonephila; species Trichonephila inaurata. Next base: position 72,708 of record BMAV01005613.1, on the reverse strand, counting down.
AGAGAGTAAAGGGGAGGGGAAGAGAAATTATTGAATTTATATTGAAGATATAATTTCGCTAAAAGAAAAAAAAAACAAGAAATTAACCTTAAAGTATATTCAAATTGTTGATTAAGAGTTAAACCAGGAAGCTGCAATATATTATGAGAGAAAAAAAAATAAGTTTTAAAGATTTAGAAGAAAAAAAAGGGGGGAGGGGGGAGGAAACATTTGAGGAAGGACAAAGGAAAAAGAAAAGAAAAAAAAACCGTCTTGTGATCACATAAGAGTACCGATCCATTCCCACCTAAGGAATTTGATCCCGTGGTGACGGACCTCGTCATTTTGAGCCAGGGTCAAGTGACGAAGACGACACCTGAGCTGGCACCTACCTCGCCTAACTACCACACCACACCAATGGGAGGATGTTTCAGCTCTCGACAGATTTAACGTGCATCGCTGCCCTACACGGCGGGTCTTTAGTGGTACTGGGAGGAAGGACGTTTGCGCCTCGACATATTTAACGTGCTTCGACCCCCTCTGTACGGCGTGTCTTCAGCGGTTTGAGGCTTAAACTCATGACACGCCAGCCGCAAATCCGTTACCTTGACCACTAGGCTACCGCGGCCACTTGATTTATTTTGAATACCTGTGATTATATACTTACATTTTTGAAATTAAAACCAATATTAATTTATGTTATATGAGGGCAAACATTAATTTGCTGAATGATTGACAATTTACTAACTCATTGCTCTTAGAGGTATGTTAAGACTATTGGTGACAGGTCACGTAATTGAGATTGGTCTTGGTCGCGAACTCGTGGCTGGCGTTGTCGAGTCACGAGTTCGAGTTCCAGTGCCACTGAAGAGCAGACGTTTAGAGTGTTTCATGCGCGTTATGTGAGTGAGTGAATATTAACATGATACTATTCAGCTACTCAAGGGTTTTTGGTGACGGACCTCGTAGTTTTAAATCATGGTCAAGGGAGACGAGGATAACACCCCCTCTCCTAAATTCCACACCACGCCAGTGGGAGGAAATTTGAGCCTCTAGAGGGTTGACTTGCATCGCTCCCCTACATGGTGGATCTTAAACGGTTCTAAGCTCAAAATCATGACACTCCCTTGCCTTGACCACTAGGCTACCACGACCACTTGATGCACTTTAAATCTGAGACTCTACTCTCCCTACCATTGGTGTGGTGTGGAAGTTTGAAAGGTGCCAGATTAAATGTTTTCATCATCATTTAACCGTGGTTCGAACTTTTAAGATATGCCACCAATAGCCTTTGTGTTGTTTCAGAGTGCGAGGTAAATTAAAATCAAATCGGTGGATCGCGTAATCATGAGACACGATCAAAAGATGAGGAAAACATCTGAACCGGTACCCTTTTCTCCAAATTTCCACACAAGACCAAAGGGAAAACTTTAAGCCGTGACAAATTTAACGTGCATATCCCGCTACATGACGGCACTTTTAGATAACAAAGAACTTTTTTATCTAACTCTTAGAAACAATCAAGAGCTTAATTTTTAAAAATATGTTTCAAAAGTGATAAATTTATTTTATAGCACATATTGTACCAAATTAAAACTCATACAAAACAAGTAATATAAAAAAAAAGGTTTTAAGTCGATTCCTACTTAGATCAACAAAGAAAATTTTTATTTTAGTTATTTTTTATTAAATAGTTACAATTAATATAAATATGTATATACATAGGACAGAATCACAACATTAAGTGGCAATTAATTTTTTTTAATTATTATTAATTTTCATTATCGTATTACCATCTAAAACAATCGTGTATATAAAATTTCAGTTCAAATCAATGTTTTAAAACGTGAGACAAAAAATTTTTAGTTTTGAGCCAAATCGCTAAAAATGAAACCAACGTGGCTGTATCTGTAATTCTTTAAATAATTAGTTTCAGTCAATTAATTTCAATTAATTATAATTAAATTATGGTATTGTCATCCAAAATAATCATGTATATGAAATTTCAGTTCGTTTGAGTGCTTTAAAATGTATTTTATTAAACGATTAAAAATTGCACGAATATAAATAAATAAATATAGAGAGAGTGTGAGCTAATAGTAGGAATTGAAAAATATCAATAGTCGATCCTTTGATAAACAAAATGCGAACATTGTTTTAAACTTAATTAAAATTTAGTTTCTAATAATCCTGAATGTGTGTATCTCCTGGAGGTCTAAACCTGTTTGATTGTGCAATTGACTTTTTTTTTTATCAAAAGGGAATAAAATTTCCCCCAAGACTTGGATTTTTTAAAATAATTATATTTATTAAAAACTAAAATTGTGCCTGAAAAAAAATAGTGATGTACTTTTTAAAAAAGTACACTGCTAAACCACCGACTATGTCGAACTTTAGGAGGATCCAAAAAATATTAGTATGACAAACCGATCCTCCTCTTAATATAACACAGTATATTTTTATATCCCAAAAAACATTCTTTCTTAAAGAGCTCATAAATTAAGTACAAATTTTCCACACCATATATATGGCTATTAGGAAAAAGAATAACCTCTTCCGCAACATGCAGTAACAAAGTATATAAATTCGTCCACAACATTAAACACTATTTAGAGTGCAAGAATGGCAACGTCACATACTTCAAGAGTTTTTTTTAATGAAAGTAAAAAAAAAAGCAAACACATTTTCATACTTCATTTAATCGGTAATGAGAAAAAATAGAATATGAGTGTATCTCATAAAATGAATCAGCCCTATGGCTTGAAATATAACAGAAAATAAAAGAAAAATAATGGAAGTGTACACTAATGAATATCATTTATGGTAATTTGCTATAGAATATATATTCCATAGATATTCTTACATCTTAGCAATGCTATTATTCCAGCTTTTAATATTTTAGCCACGTGGCTATATTTAATCTTTCTAGGTTGTGTTGCCAAATTATGTAAGGATGAACGAATCAAATTTTATACTTTACTAGTGATATAATTGGTGGTAATGCTAGTGGTACTAGTTATATATTTATATTTTTAAATTATCTTTAAGAAAAAATATTTGTTGATAGCATTTTTAATGCAATCTATTGTGTTATTTTCAAATAAAAAATTAATTTTAAATACAAATTTGTTACTTACCCGCTATGTCTATGAGAAATGTATATTTTAATTCTTTGTTTTATTAAATTAAATAAAAAGTATCTTATGACGCATTCACAAATAAACACCATGCAAACGATTTCTCAACAAATAACTGCATGTCAGATATTTATCGCCAAAAGGCAGCCTATTACATTTTGAATCTATAATTAATTTTGTATCTATACTTTTTGGCGAGTGGTTATACGTATTGATTAAGTATTGTTTAATGTCGCAATGTAAAGCAACACGAGGTCTATTGGTGACAGACCTCGTAATTTTGAGCCACAGTCAAATGATGAGGACGACACTTGAGCTGTCACCCCCTTCTCCAAACTACTACACCATGCCACGGGGACGTTGTACCACTTCAGATTACCACTTCACCCACTACATGGCGGGTCTACATTGGCACTAGGGCTCGAATTAATGCCACGCCGGTGAGTGAATATTTATTTCGCACTGTTCAGCTACTCGAGAGCTTTTGGCGGCGGACCTCGTAATTTTGAACCAAGTTCAAGTGACGAGGATGATACCTGAACTGACACCTTCTTTCTCCTAACTACCACACCACACCAACGGGAGGACGTTTGAGCCCTCGACAGATTTAACGTGCATCGCTCCCCTACACGGCGGATCTTTAGTGGTACTGGGCTCGAACTCATGACATGCCAGCCACGATCCGATTCGTTGATAAAAAAAACTGCGCGAAATACATTCGTAGCGCTGCTCTGTTATTACCATTAGTACGACCATACATGTAATGCATGGCTGCTTTTTCAGAATACTGCCTCCCATCGTAAACGTCAGAACCACTGCGAAAAAGGCTTTATCCTACTGAGATGCATCATGTTGAACGGTGGCTAGACATCTACTACCCCTATCGGCAACGTAAGCAAGCGATAACTCCATTTTTCTTTTCTTTTACTTCCTCTTTTTGCACCTCACCGCGTCATTTGGCCCATATATTCTATTCTCATGGTGAATCCTCAGTGGTACTAGGCTCGAACTCATGACACGCCGGCTACGAGTCCATTACCTTGACCACTAGGCTACCACGGCCACAACGCCGGTCTCGAAGTCGTGACTATAACCACTAGACTACCGTGGCCGTACTGATTGAGTGTGTGTTTATTAGCATTGCATTTCGAAGCTACACACTTAGTCTATAGGTGACGGATTCCGTTATTTTTTGAACCTCGGTCATTTTTTTTAGAAGATCAAGTTACTGGCATCCCATTTCCCAAACTTCAACACTACGTTAGTGTGTATCTTGAGCCTCGACAGATTTATCGTAAATTGGTATTTTAGCAGTAAAAGGACTCTTACATATACGACGCAACGGAAAAATTACCTTCCAAGATCTTCTACCATGACATTCGGATAACGTGACCGTAAGTTTTGGAACTAGTTTGATATCACAGGGCACGCGCCAAGTTGTTGTTTATGTTCGCCAAGATGGGCGATAATATTACAATATGGTTACCTTGATATTTTTGAAGTTTTTGGAATATTCCTAGTTTTCGGTACTTTTTAATTCATATTCATTTAAATTTTAATATATATTATGTAATTATATTTTATTAATACTATAATATAAAGTTACAATTATTATTATATGTAATCATAATATTCGTTGTTAATAATAGCTTTTTTATTATACTTATTTATAAATTTTATTACATGTTATTTATTTATAATTATTACGTTCTTTATTTATAATTATTATTTTGTTATTCATTTGTAATTATTAATGTTATTTATTTATAATATTACGTTATATGAGTATTTTTATGTATAATTTTTATAATATTACAATTCGATGATTATTCTTTATTATAATTACTATTATATTATATTATATTATATATTATTATTATATATAATAATTATTATTAAATCATACTATATATGAATAATATATATAATTACTATTAAATTATAACCAAAGATTATTATATGCTGCATAATATTGTTAGTATGTGTGTTACCTTATATTATATTTTTATTCATTATTTATTAATTGATCTTGGTTATTCTCAATCTCTTTTTATATTCTTCTTTTGAAATATATTTCATTTGTATTTCTAAACAATTTTTTAAAATTATCTTCCTGACGATTTGATACCTCTAGGCCTCCATCTTGGATTCCATTCCAGCAACAAGCGCTGCTTGGCGTAATTCCTTTTTCGCGCCAAGCAGCACTTGGCGCCTTGCCCCGTCATAACAAACTAACACCATTATACTTTATTACTATAGAGAGAAGTGCTTGAAATGTTTTAGTATTGTAATGCATAGAGCAAAATTATAATCAGAGCTGGTAAAAAACGTTAAGTGTCAAAAATTAAAGTACTAGCCGTTAACCACCTACTACGTTAAGTATTTCATGATACTGTATGACTATTGTTTTTAAGTTATTGATGTCTCAGTCGTATCATTGAACTTTCAATTGTAATCAAAAACATTTTTATATCCCGCATCTCTTGATCTAAAATGGGCAGGGCTTAAATTCTTAAGACAGATGTATATTTATCTTTTACGATCTCGTACTCTCCAGAAGAGATGACACTATTTTAACGTTTCTCTATTAATCAAAATAAAGGTATTTGCCTAATTTCAAGTCTGTGTGTCTAAGAATTCAAAAACGGAAAATGTTTATCTAAACGTCTTCGCGTGAGTGAATATTAACGGCGCACTATTCGGCTACACTAGGGCCTTTGGCGAATGACCTCCTCATTTTGAATTTTGATGAAGTGACGAGAGCGACACCTGAACTAGCACTACTCTCTCCTAAGTTTCACACCACACTAAGGGAAGGACGTTTGATCCCCTACATATTTAACGTGCATTAATCTCTTCTGCACGGTGAGTCTTCAGCTGTACTCCGCTCGAACTCATGACACGCCGGTCACCAAACCGTTACCTTAACCACTAGGCTACCGAGGCCACATAACGCCCTCGCAATCCCCCATTGGAGTCGAATCCCATAGCACCCGTTCTTAGAGAATCTCTGCACAACCAAAGGAACATATTTTCTAAGTTTCAAGTCTCTGCAGGCTTAATAGTTAATAAACGGGAAATCTCTTAACCCCTTACACTCATCCTTTGGAGATTCTTTTTTAAAACCCTTTTTTAATGGATCTCTTTTCAACATAAGAAACACGCCTGACAATTTTCAAGTCTATTAATGGCAGAAATATCGTGATGAACAATTGAGTCGCTTTTCTCCTACATATATATATAGATGGATGGATATACGAACAAAATACATCGTTATGGTTTTTTGTATATTCTCTAAATCAGAGTTTCTCAAACTGTGGGGCGCATCCCCTAGGGGGCATGATAACCCTACAAGGGGGTGCGAGTATACCGAAAAGTCGAAAACAAAAGACTATTTAAGAAAAAATTATTATATTTTACTGAAAGGAAGCAAAACAAAATACATTCTGACATAATAAAAAATAAAATGCATATTCACACTGATATAAAATACTTATAAATGTATCAGTACTGCACAATGTGTTTCATAATTCATTTAACAGTATTAAGTTAAGAACAAGTGATATACTTACTAGTGACCCTATGGGCATGTCATAAAATTATATACAAAATTTAATACTTATATCTTGATAATTTGTACGGTTTATAACTAATGTCGTATTGCAGCTTTACGTCAAAGTATATTATTATTGAATTCAATACATTGCTATTGTATGGAAGGGGGGCGCGATGAAAATTGTGATTGAAAATTGAGTCGCAAGTATAGAAAGTTTGAGAAGCACTGCTCTAAGTCGCTTTAACATTCTGCGTAGATTTACAGTGAGTAGTCTTTTTAATGCCTTTTATCACTACACGATCTACTACGTTACAACTATATAATCTTTACTTTCGAATCAAAGGCTTTCTCTAAGTGAAAGATCTATGCTCCCCATCCCATTGCTGGCATCTCCATTTCATAAAGAATTTTCTCCAACTGAATAGAAAACGGTTCTCTCTTAACCATCCAAGAAAACGGCCTCCCTACAGAAGCTAGAAGTAGTAGGGATTTTCCGATATGTCGATAACGTGTTTTGCCTCTTTTCACTTATCGGTTATCTATAGCGGCAGTTGGCGCGACCCCCGTCCCCTGCCTCTCCCCACCCCCTCCAAATTATTATGAATGTCTTCTTCTCGTCTGCTTAATACAGAGTCCAGCTGTTGCCTGTTTCTTCCGGACCTGACAGTAATTGTTTTGTGGACGCGTTTTATCCACAGCAAAAGGACAAATTCTTGGGTACTTTGATAGGTGTAATGGCAGGGTACTTTGATAAGGGTGTTTATTGTGCAATTTAAATGACTGAAAAAATAAATTAAGACTTCGATACATGTAAGAATAACGTTTTTTTTTTTTTTTTAATTATCAAGCTTCTATGAATATTGGACGCGTAGCATTTTTAATCTGTCTGAGTTTTAAGTTGTCGTGTTGGTGTGATGTGGTAGTTAGAGAGAGAGAGAGAGGAATGCGAAGAAATAGCTCCGAGGTACTTTCTTTATCGCTAAACTTTGATCTAAGTTACTATCCCTCCCCTTCAATTATTTGGCCTTCTAGTTCACTTCTAAGTGATAACTAACCACAATTTCGGTCGACATGAAGGCCTTTTTGCTTTGTGGGAAAGAATAAGAGTTAGGATCATAATGATTATAGGTAGCCAGAAAAAGTTCTAACCCACGAGTGTATTTTATATGTGTGTATTATAATTTTGTAATTTTAATATTATAATTTTATAACGACTATAATATCATAATTCTAATTTCTAAACTAGTGCTATGATTCACTGAACATATTCACATTTTTTCAGCTTCGTGACATATTTACTTCTAAAATTTTTGATTTTTATATAGTTCTTTTTCTATAACCTTTTAATTAAATTTGATAAAAAGTAAGAGGAGAAAGATGAAATCAAATAAGCTGTCTTTGCTCAAGCATTAATGAGAAATGGTGACGTGGTTGTTGGGTTGCCCTGCTATCCAAGGAAATCTTTCGGGTATTTCTTTGAAATACCAGGTCTATAATTGATTGTTAACAACGCATTTCAAAGCTACTAGATACCTATTAGAGGAATGTCCAAAGGAACCACAACTCAACCATAAAAGTTTTAAGAGCTGATCATTGTTTTGAAACTAACGTCAAGTGATGCGGAATACACATGATGTACTATCACATTGTTCAAATCACCACATCAGGGTCAACGTGAAAACTTCGAGCCTCAATTACACCTCTTTAGGGCAACTCGACTACAATGGTTATTGAAAAAAAACTTTACAAAAAACATTTTTCAATAGTATGAGAAGTGGTGTACGACTTGGAAATCAGGAGACTGAAATATTTCAAATGGTATACTGATGGTTTTAGATATATGAATTCCTTGTTCAATAGCCCACTATATAGCTCAAGCATTAGGTTGAATTAAATAAAATAAATCTATTTTTAGAATAGCCTTATATAGTACAGATTGAAATAGTTTCAAATTACACGAAAAAGTTTCGAAAATTGGTAAACAAAAGACTTTCTTTAGTTTTAAAAATGACAAACTTATTTATAAATTTTTTTTTCGGTACTTTCCCGTTAGCCAGGGCAAATGTCGCCAATTGTGTACCAAACACGATCCAAATCGACAGGCGAAGCGAATGACAAAACATTCAAGTCGAAAACAGTTACAGTTACAATATTTATCTTTATGTGGGATATGGAGCGACAAAGGCTATTACCCCAAGTCGAAAACGTTCACCTATAAACAAATATTACTTAATAGTAAACAAAACAAGTTCAACTGTAAGCAAAACAGTTTTACCCAAAAAGAATGCTTATAATTTTATTGGTTTTTCTTCAATACGGCGATGTCCTTGAGAATTTGTTCCAATGAATCGCTTACTCCTCGTCTCCACATAAATTCAGCGAGGAATTTTCATCATTTTTCAAAACAAAAATTGAGATAGAAGAAGGAAAGAAAAAACGTGTTTTGTTTCGAATGAACTCAGAAAATCGAGCATATGGCCCCAAACGAACATTCCCCTTATGGTTGTAGGAAATTTGATGGAATTCTACATTATTTGGCGATTTTTCGCTTACGCCCGGCTAACGGAAAAAAAATTCCCTTTTTTCCCTTCAAATTTTCTTTTGGCTGACGAAAATGTGTCAAAATGTGCCTTGCAGGAAATAATTTCACTTTATTACAAATGGTTATATCTAATTACTTTTCATCTCAATTCTTCTTAACGTGAAAAAAAAAAATTACAAACTGGTTTCAGAAACAATATCTCATTTGTATCAGTTCTGAGTGCCCCCTGTGATTTTTTTTTTCAAAAATATATTCATATATTTTCATCCGATTATAATACATTTTGAAACACTGTATAAATCAGAGCTCTTATAATGAACATTATATATTCAAAACCAATATAAATTAAAACATGACATTAATAATAATAATAAAAACGTCTAAATCGTGTGAATCTCATCGTTGCCATATCCTGTCAACAAAGAAACCGAGAAATGAAAAAAAAAATCATCAATCTCTTCCTAATCTGATAAAAGTCCCCGATATGCCTCAGAGGAGAGGGGTATTGATTCAGAAAGGGCTTCTTTGCGGCTCTAATATATTCCATTTTGCCGCGTTCCAAAAAGAATTCTTAACAATGAATGAAAATCGTCTGTTTCTTGGGGTCGACGGACAAATTGGATTCGTCGGGACTTGTGCGATCGATTTGCGCACCCCTTGCATATTGGAAAAGTTTCCCTGGGCCGAAACTTTTAAAGAGAACGTTTTAGTACCCCTCTCTCCCATCTTCTATTTCTTTCCGCCAATTAGGGTGGTTGGTATGCGGGTCACGTGAAGCGCGCTGACATTTACAAATATTTCCGAAGAAGAACGAGTTAGCCCTAAAGTGTTTCTATTTACAGGATGTTTGGGGAAGTAATTTATGTAAACCAATAATTTATGGAACGGAAAGGGCCTTTTATTTGATCGAGTTAGGGATGTGTTGTTTTTAAATCGGAACAAAACATAATAAAAATTAAACCTCTAAATTTTCAAATCAGAAACAAATTGCAAAACCGCATTTTGTACTTATAAAGTTTGGGATCATAAAGAATGAGTGAGGGAGTGAACATTAACGTCGCATTGTTCAGTTACAGAAGGGCTTTTGGCGACGGACCTCGTCATTTTGAACCATGGTCAAGGGATGACACCTGAGATGGCACCCCCTCTCCTAACTACCACACCAAAGGGAGAACGTTTGAGCTCTCGATAGATTTAAAGTGCATCGCTCCCCTACACGGCGGGTTAGTGTACTGGGCTCTAACTCGTGACAAGCCAGCCCCGATCCAATATCTTGACCAATGGGCTACCTCATCCCGTATTTCAACGGCAGCTTAGATGTCGTGGTTGCTAACTTGTGGCCAGCGTCCTATGAGTTCCAGCCTCCACTCCACTGGACCGGGGTTCAAACCCTGGGCAGGGTAAGGTTGATTCAACCTTTCATCCCTTCAGTAGGTCGATAAATAAATACGAAGCTTGCTTGGGAATTAAACACTGGGGTTTTTGCATCAGACTGACCATACTTGACATCAACATCTGTTCATGCACCTCAGTGCCTAAGGTCTTGGAAACCAAGATGGGCACAGGCACACACAGCGGGCATTGGCCTTAATGGATTGTTGCGAGAGTGAGTGAGAGAGCATTGACGTCGCACTGTTTAGCTACACGAGGGCTTTTGGCGACGGACCTCGTAATTTCAAACCATGGTGAAGTTACGAGGACGACACCTGAGGTGGCACCCTCCTCTCCTAACTACCACACCAATGGGAGGACGCTAGAGCCCTCAACAGATTTAACGTGCATCGCTTCCCTACATGGCGGGTCTTTAGTGGTATTGGGCTCGAACTCGTGACAAGCCAGACTCGATCCGATACCTTGACCACTAGGCTACCGTGGCCACTGGGATCATAAAGAACATTCGTGCGGTAGTGCGAGGCGACCGTGGTTGCCTAATGGACATGATGACTGATTTGTGGCTAGTGTGTCATAAATTCGAGCTCTAGTGCCACAGAAGACTAGCTGTGTAGAGGAGGTGGAGCACGTTAAATATGTCGAGGCTCAAAGTCTTTCCATTGGGGTGGTGGAGTAGTTTGGAGAAGGTTGTCAGCTCAGGTGTCGTCCTCGTGAATTTACCGAAGTTCAAATATACGAGGTCCGCCACCAATAGCCATTGTATTGCTTTTATAATACAAAGAAAATTCACTCACCCACGCAGAAGCGCTTGAAGTTTGATACACAGAACAAGCTACATGTCAATAAAATAACTTGATTAGGTCAAGGCTCTACGATGCGCATAATCATTTAATTTTTCCTAGTGTTTCTATTCTCATCTTTGATATTTGAAATGTGGGTTATGTACTCCAAATTCATCTCGATGTCTTCTTCGGGTATCCGTTTTAGCACCATTTTTACAATGCAATACTTTCATAATTAACCTCCAAGAGAAGGGTAACTTCGAGAAGAAAGGGAGGAATTTTCCGCTTCCATACATTATTGCCCATCACACAACAATCACAAGATTACGTTAAGGAATTTTTAATCTGTGAATGCGTTAACGGCTTAGAAAATAACGTAAAAAAGGGATTTATACTCTCACCATCATCTCAAAAGCTATTCCATTTGTATCGGGTCCTATTCGAGCTTCTACTAATCCTCTTGGGAGAAATATTCTTTAAAGGTGATATTAGTTAAAAAACCACTTTCCGTGGAGATGACTTGAATTATGCAAATGCAACTTCTATTTAAGTGCCAGTCTTTGAGTAGGCAAAGTAATGGTTAAGCGTTGATCGTTTCTATGAGTTATTAGACAGAGACTGATGGTCGCTTACCTTAAGATTAATAGTAGAATGAGAATCCATTAGAATAGTGGAAGACATGAACATTACAGTTGATTGAGCTAGCAGGAGAGCTAAGCTGGATCATACAAAGAGGGTTAAGCCAGTTATAAGTACCTTCCATAAATTAGCTATCTAAACGGGCTAAGATTTCTTATTACTCTCAAGGTTTAGTTATTAAAGTAAATTTTGTGAAGTGTTAAAAGTTAAGTATATAAAGTTATTTATTCTAATAGCGTATCTGCTTCTTTCTCGAACCCTCCCACACCTGCAACCTCAGGGTCACGACACATGGGTGGAAGTGTATCAAATTCATGTCGGATTTGTCTCTTAATTGCTCTTGAAAATTCCATTTCCCATAACAATATTTGATTTGGTTTACATTGCAATCTAAAGTAAAGCAAGGGTTATTATCGACGGACTTCATAATCTACAATTCAGCAGATTAGATTAGATTAGATTTTTTTTTATTAAAATCGCATTTTAAAGGAACGAGAGAGCTATTGTGGCGAAAAACACACCAATTTTGAACCAAGGGATTAGTGAGGAGGACAGCTGAACCTTCACATCACATTCCCAAAACTTCAAAACCACGCCAATTTGAGAACTTTGAGCCTCGCCAGATTTGCTGTTGTGTTGTTTCCAATCCCCTTGGAGCAGGAATACCCTACACCAAGTCCATTTGTCCTTTCCGCATAATAATGTCACACACCAGGTCTTGATCTTCAAACAATTGTCGCAGGGAAATGCCCCAGCAGTCCAGAAGATGAGCAGGGACAGATAAAGGAAGACTTTACCCCCTGCCCAAAGGTTATACCACGTAGGTGACCGCTTCTAAAGCTCGCCAAGACCATCTGATGTGTGAGCCCTGGAACTCCTGCACTGTAGAGATGGGCCAGGACTATTATATGCGTACCAGTGGTGAGCAGGAGGTTTTCGCCAAGTCAAATTCATTTTAATTCTGTTGAGAAAATGAGTTTACGAATGGCTCAAGACAGAGGAACTAGGGTTAAAGAGATCACAACCCCTACCAGCCAGCTATCAGCTGCCTCGTTCCCAGGCACAACCAAATGCGACGGTATCCACTGGAGACATACTTGTTTCCTCTGACCAATCCTAGCCAATCTGGATATAATATCTAGACCAGCACTGTCCACAATTTTTGGCCGATTCTTCAAATATTAGATGGAGCTTCTGCTGTCTGTCAGGATCCAAATACTGTCCTTAACAGAGTTGAGAGCATGATCGAGATCACCACTAATAACAATGAATTACGATTTAAAGACCGGACCATGATGGCCAGATTTAAAGTACCTTTGCTCCTCTACACGGCAGATATTCATTGGTTCTAGGTCTCACCCGTGACTGAACAGCGCGGGCCACGAGTTCTCGACCATAGCCACTAGGCTTCTTCCCATAACCAGTGGACGCATTTTGATTTTTCTCTGTATGACGCCTTTTTGTCTGAACACTGTTGCCATTCGTAAAAATCTGAATGAGGGAAATTCCTTGATTATATGTATGATTTGATATATGTTGATTATATGTATTTATTTCCTCTTACAAAATAACGTTTCAATTCCATTTTCTTAGAGGTGATGAAATTATGGACACCCTGCATTTTGCACGTTTGGGAAACATTAAGATTCTACTGTCGATATTTGTGTTCTTTTCTTCGGAAGTTAATTAAAAAGGTTACTTATTTGAGTTAATTTACAGTAGATTGAGAAAGACTGCTATCAAATAAAATTATCGTTCTAAATGTGTGCATACCCATTCTTAAGCTATAATTTTGTTGATTCTCCGGAATAATCCCGCCGTTAGAATTTAAACTGGTATAGGTCCGGTGACCTTTCTCATGCGATAGCGGACACCTCGCCGAAGAATCGCGGAGAGACGTAGACGTAATCGGATACAAAAGAGGTGAAGCCCCGCAACTTCATACGCGGGGGGCCCACCTTCCACACCGGGGTGCTCACCTTGCTAAGAGCAGGCTCTTATGACTCCGCGAAATGATATCGTATTCTAATCCATTTATCAATTCGAGTCGTTCGTCTGTGTTGATGGGAATGGGGGAAAGAGAAGCTTCGTTTGCTCCAAATAAAGAAAAAAAAAACATTAAAAAGGTATTTATATTTTTCGAATATTTAAAATCACACAAGCTTCAGACTTTTCCTCTCCTTTCCATATGCTTTTGAAAATTTAATTTTTCAATTTTTAGAGATTAATAGAGTAAGTTGAAAATTGACATTGTCGTTAATATTCCTAAATCGTTTTACAAGATCACGAAAGAAAGAATGGTGAAGTCTTGGAACCAAGAATATCTAATAAAGAGAGCTTAACAGAGAAATATTTTTTCCAACCATTAATAAGACACTGTTATACCATCATTTTTACACTAACTACAAAATAACCCAATTTCTCACTGGTCATGGTAATTTCAAAAGCTACTTGAACAAATTTAATTTAGTTCCTTCATCTTCCTGTGACTGTAATATTGGTGGCGAGGAAAATGTAGAACATGTAATTCTTCTGTGTTCCAAGTATGTCATAGAGAGGAATATTATAAGACTGGCTTTCAAGAGACTTTTTTTAAACATCACTTGTGTGTGTGTGACCACCGAATTTTCACCAACTTTTTTCCACCAGAAATGCTTTTAAAAAGTTCTGTGAATTTATTGTAAATATTTATAATTCTTCTTAACCTCACTTTTTTTTTTATTTTCCTTGAATGTGTGTTTAATACTTACTTATGTAAGCCCCGTGTGATACTTTGTGGTGCACGGGGATTTTATAATTGTTTTCAATAAGAAAAATAGTGTAAGTGAAGAATCATTTAATGTTAAACTTTTATTTGTATATATATTAATAAAGAAGCTCAACCCACTAAATTTAATCGGTTAAAATTTATACCTCGATTTTTTAATTCAAAATTTTGCATTTCGGTTTTGTGTAATAACAGTGATAACTAATTAAATTTCATAATATATGATATGCGTTCAAAACCAGTTCGGGCCATGGTAACCTAATGGTCAAAGTAACGGGCTCGTGGCTGGAGTGTCATGAGTTCGAGCTTTGTACCGCTGAAGACCCGGTGTGCAGAGAGAGCCGATGCGCGCCAAATATGTCTAGGCTCAAACGTCTTCCCGTTGGTTTGGTGTGGAAGTTAGGAGGGAGGGTGTTCGTTCTCGTCACTTGGCCATGGTTCAAAATTGCGAGGTCCATCGCGAAAAGCCCGGGTATAGCTAAACGGTGCGATGTTAATATTCCCTCACTCACACAGGACAAATTCTATTTAAAGCTAAATAAGTTTTTTTTTTATCCGACAATGTTCAGAGGAACTCGCAACTCGACTTAACTTTAATGATTTAAGCGTTAAAATAACGGAATTGACTTATGCTTATCATTACAATATTCCCAACCTTGAAGTACCCTCTCTAGCGTTGTTTCTTTTCTCCTGTAGAGTTTGCTGTCTTTTTTAAACTCAGGTGACGTTTTCCCGGGATTCACTTTGCAATGTTTTCCTGTTTTTGTGACTTTCTCTTATCTCAACTGACCTAACTTTTCTCTTTTACTTTACCTTCCGCTCGGTCACAGACCTACATTTGTAACCTTTGCATAACATATTTGGTTACAAGTGAGTTAATCCTTCCCGACTTGAAGTCAGGAAGAAACTAAAAAAGAAAATGAGGGGGGAAAAATCAAAAAAACTCTGTATAGAACTAAAAACCTTTGTTCCTTTCATACATAACAGAGGAAGGTATCAGCATTCTGAAATAGTGTATATGAAAAAATAAAAATGGATGTCTTGCATGCTTCTTACTTTTAACTCCTTAAATGCTTTTCCCGAGCTGAGCTCGGGCAAGTAAAACGTACCATACTGGCTCATTCCAAGCGCAACTCGTGCACTGTGAAAATTTACACAGTGCAATTTGTCTTTTAGGAAATATTTCATATGTACTTTTTATGGTTTCGAATAAATGAAAAGTACCTCTAGGTGGAATTCTTTGCAAAAAGATTATGTCTTTTTGCTGAGCACCTTCCTTCACGCTTGTCCGAAAGCCACTTGTGCCCGCGGTATCCGAGTGGTATAGGTATCGGACCGTGGCTTGCCTTGTCACGAGTTCCAGCCCAGTACCACTAAAGACCCGACGTGTAGGGCAGCGATGCACGTTAAATCTGTTGAGAGCTGAAACGTCCTCCCGTTGGTATGGTGTGGTAGTTAGGAGAGGGGGTGCCAGCTCAGGTGTCGTCCACGTCACTTGACCATGGTTCAAAATTACGTGGTCCGTCGCCAAAAGCCCTCGTGTAGCTGAACAGTGTGACGTTAATATTTAATCAATCAACCGAAAGCCACTTTGTGTGTGTTGACTACATTCCCCCAACAGAGAAGAAAGCTAATCCAATACAATAGTGTATTATTTTCGGCTCCTAGATACACAGTAAACGAAAGATCGTAAGAGAAACGAAATTCTACTTTTCGCATTGCAATGTTGGGTTATGTGCAGTACCGTGTTTTCGAATTTATCATACACGATCAAATTTTGATATATATTATTTTTGTAAATGCAAAAGATGTAACTTGTAATTTAAGATAAAAGCAAGGTATTCTGACCTTCATTTTATGGTTAGCATAAATTGATTCAAAAGTCTAATGATTTTTGCCATGCAGAAAGCCAGCTTTACAGATAAATTACTCATTTATTTAAATAGATTTTTTTTACATTTATTTTTAGAAAATTTTGTATTTTAATGGTGCAGTTACGTTTAAAATGTATGTATATTTGAAAACTTGTATAAAAGAATTGACATTTTTTTATCCATAATCCTGAAATAAAATGAGCGTGGAAGGGATAAAGAATATGATAAAATCCTAAGGGGAAATGTTTCTAGAGCTTTAAATTCAATAATTGGATATGATATTTCTTACAGTTTTATAACGAAGCGCTATTTATTGCGCCTTTTATCTTAAATTTCCGATTTTTTTTCTTATTTTATAAATGTTCCACACATAAGCACTGACGTTTTATTAAGAAGGTCAAACCCTAGAGTCGTCAATCAAACTTTAAACATGTCAGTCACGTGATCGCATTTTTTAAAAATCTCTCCGGTTGTGTTGCTATGGCAATGTAGTAGCAAAATCTCGAGAGATTGCATAGTTGCTATCAATTCATTCATAAGTTCGTGATAAAAATATAGTTTTTAAGCACGTATTTATAAATAGTACTGAAATAGGAGACGTACGTCCGCCATTGTATTTAATAATTTCTTTACGGTGATAAAGATTTGCTAAAAATCATCAAGAATTATAAATTACTACTATTACAAATAACTTCCCCCAAATTAAATTTGAGTGTCTCAGTGAGGTTTTTAAAACTATTAAAAAACCTTTTAGAGCCAATCGAGAAAAAATGCATTTTAATTGCCATATCCATCTCTCTCTCTCTCGTATACTGAACACTATAAACAAATTTCTTATTTCAAGGAAGATCACGTGATATCGCCATGAGCGAGCGATAAATGAGCCAAAAATAGGAAACTTAACCATACGAACCATAACTTCCAGGGATTCATCTGAATCCCCCGGAAGACCTAAATAATATCGCAACAATTACAAGTACATAAAATACTTTTCATATTTTGCTCTGCGATCTTCCACACACAAAATTACGATGATTTCCAGCCAACATTAAATTTCCTTATTTTTATATGGATTTCTTTCGAGTAATTTTGTCTGATTTCAAAGGTCCTCTACACGCATACTAAACTCAGTGTCGCAACAGTCCATGAAGGCCGCTGTAGCCTAGTGGTCAAGGTAACACACTGGTGGCTGGCGTGTCATGAGTTCAAGACCAGTACCACTGAAGACCAACCGTGTAGGGGTAGAGAGATGACGTTAAATCTATCTAGAGCTCGAGCGTTCTTCCGTTGGTGTGGTGTGGTTATTAGGAGAGGAGGGTGCCAGCTCAGGTGTCGTCCTCGTCATTTGCTATGGTTTGAAATTACAGAGGTCCGTCGCCAAAAGCCCTCGTGTAGCTAAACAGTGCGATGTTAATATTCTCTCACTCATTCTCGCAACAATCCATGAAGGCGAAGGCCTCACTGTGCCCATCTCAGTTTTCAGGACCTTAGGCACTGAGGTGCATGAACAGATGTTGCTGTCAAGTTGTCAGTCTGATTCGAAAACCCCATTGTTTAATTCCCAAGCAAGCTTGGTATTTATTTATCGACCCACTGAAGGGGTGAAAGGGTGATTCAATCTTGCCCAGCCCAGGGTTAGAACTGCGGACCAGTTGCGTGGAAGCGCGATGCACTGTCACTCGCGCGGCCACTGGGTATCTCTTTTACACACAACCAACACATTTAATTTTGAAGCCCGTTCGGATGGCGAGATTGACACCAGAGTCGGCATTCCAAATCTTTCTGTTTTGTGATGTGGAAGTTAGGAATTGCAAAATGAGTGACAGTTATACAAACATCGCACTGAAAAGCTACTCGAGGGCTATTGGCTACGGACCTCGTTATTTTAAACCATGGTCAATTGACGAAAACGACAAAGCTGCCCCCCCCCCCTTTTCTAATTCCCACACCACTTTTGACTTTTAGGACTTTTTTTTTGACCACTTGGGAGGACTTTTGAGATTTAACGTGCAGGAATCCTCTACACGGCAGGTCTTCAATGGTACTAGGCTTAAATACCTTGACCACTAGTCTACCATGCCCTTAGGAACTGTAAGAATTAGCTCGTAATGTTCCAAAATTAAGTCGTTCGTCACCAGTACCCTAAATGTTACACAAATTCTTAATTATGTAATTATTAACGACGCACTGAGAATCTACAACACATGGCTATATTCTCAACATTTAGCAAGAGCTAAAACCAAAAGACTTACCGAGGAACCTTAACAAAAAGCTTTTTTATTTTCGCAATCGTTGCTCAGAAAGAGAAATACCAGCAAGAAATCATGTCATTCTTTCAAAGAACAAGAATTTGGGAAGAGCAGCAACTAGAGAAAAGGTCACTGATTGCCACAGAACCCCCTAATACTCTTCATATCGTCTAGTCGGAAGTAATATCCAGTCATTAGACAAACACATTCCTTCTTTCTATGTTACAGCACTTAATGATATTGACAAGAGCTTCCGAAATCATGGATACGTCCTCATAGAAGAACATCAAAGAATATATATATATAAGTAATACTGCGCACATTTTCCCTTCTTCCATATTGATATCATTGACTACCCAGAAATAATTAAGAGAAATGCTATAGTAATATGCAGTAACCATCAGAAATGTAGCCTTTTTACTATAAACATAGTTATCACAAATGTACTTACTGCAATACATTAATAGTTATTCGTTATGTATGTGTATTAGAACAAATATATGTGTTTTTTCTCTATTACATATATCTTGCATAGAAAATAACATTTGAAAAGAGATATTTTTTGTATTTTCCTTTTTTTAATGTATCCGAACACGTGTTGAAAATGACCAAATTCAGTCAAGACGGATATTTAAAAAAAAATTTTTTTTTAATAGAGCTATCTTTTGGCTTTACAAAACATATTTTGTTTTGATTCTACGCTACTTAGAGGTCAAGCTAGAGTTAATTTTATAAAGTTAGAAAACCCTGAAGAGTAGGTTTTTGAACTACCAGAAGTGGGCATTTAAATTGTTCGAAATCTATCATGGCGAGAGTCTAATAACTCAAAATGTTACAAATGTATTGCAATAAAACTTTTTCAACTTGATATTTAGGCTATTTCTTAGAGAATGTTCTAAAACATTTCTTATTGTATAAATACGTTTTAAGTTAGGGCCTGTTATTTAAATAATGGTCTCATAAAGAATGTGATTTTTCTTGTAATGTTTACTCAATCAGCTCTAAAATTTTCAAATTTTAATAAAACATTAACTTTTTAGTACATTCTCTAGATAAATGTATCTTATTTATTTGAGTAATACTCTTTTACTAATATAAGTTTGTTACTTTTTTTCTCTAATTGTATATATATACTCTGCATCTATATATATACTCTGCAACAACAGACGTCACACTAATGTTACTTTAATTTAATTACACGTATAACTGAAACATTTACTACTATACAGTGCAAAGCGTTATTTTTACGTAATAAATAATTTTGTGAATTCTCAGTAGAAAGTTTTATTATTTTCCCAATAATCACAAGTCAACATTATTTGACAACACGTCTATACCTCATTAAGCATTTCTTTAGATTGATTGATTGAATCTTAACGTCAAACTGTTCAACAACACGAGGGCTTTTGGCGACGGACCACGTCATTTTGAACCATGGTCAAGTGACGTGGACGACACCTGAGCTGGCACCCCCTCTCCTAACTACCACACCACACAAACGGGAGGACGTTTCAACTCTCGACAGATTTAACGTGCATCGCTGCCCTACACGGTGGGTCTTTAGTGGTACTGGCCTCGAACTCTTGACAAGGCAAGCCACGGTCCGATACCTATACCACTCGGCTACCGCGGCCACAGTATTTCTTTAGAAAAAATGTCACGTTGATCCATAAAGGTTCATCACCCTTGGTGTAGAGGGAGAATGATGCACGGCCAATTTGTTGAGGTTCAATATCTTCCCGTTGGAGTGGTGTGGAAGTTTGGTTTGGCTATCATAAGGTGCCAGCTCAGGTGTCAGGCCCCTTAACCATGGCTCAGAATCCGTCGCATGTGGCTGTCATGTAGCTTGAAGTGAGATAGTGATTATTAACATCGCACTATAATGCAACACGAGGATTATTGGTGAGTGACCACGTATTTATAACCTTCTTCAAGTGACGAGGATGACACTTGAGGAGGTACAACACTCTCCAAACTTCCACTCCATTCTAACGGGAAGACTTTGCGGCCACGACAGAGTTAACGCGCACCAGCTCCTTATACACTGAGGGTCTTCAGCTCACTAAGACTGTAGTTTACGTCACTCCTTCCACGAATTTGTGACCATAACCACTAAGCGACTGCGACCACTGTGTAGCTTCAAAAAAGGCAAAGAGAGAGAGAGAGAGAGTTCACATTGATATATAATTAATTTATTGTGAAATATCATTAACTTTGCTAGAAAATACTACTTTATCGACTTCAAACCGTACCTTAAACTAATTTATGTTTATAGGGACAAGAGTTCTAAAGGCAATAATTATTAAACAAAGATTATTTCTTCTTTAATTAAACTATTTTTCTTCGAAATACACGCACTTCTAGAACTTATCCATGTTTTTATATAGCACACATATAATTTTCTTTTAAATTTTTGTTGAAATTTACTATTGTTTAATAGCAAGTGAATGTCTGTTAATGTCTAAAAATTGATTGAAAATTTTCTATTGGAAGTACCACAGAAATGAATGGATGGATGAATGAATTGATTGATAAGGTTAGTGCTGTCTCTCTCTCGTCTTCTAGAACAGACAAAAGAGGGCATCTGTTCATAGTTTTGGAACCTTTGTACCGCTCGACGAATGATTGCTAATGACTCTAACATTAAAGATAGTTAACCAGATTGTAAATAAGGACTTGTGGGAAAAATAGAATGGTAAAGAATTAGTTTTTTTGTTCTTTGTGACCACTTCAACTTTTGATGGACACTAGATTTGATAGTTTTCAATTCCTTTCTTATTCTACGACTTTTCAAGACATTCACGTAGGGCCATAAAATAGTTTTAAAGTTATAAATTGGTTCTAAAATTTAAATTGGCTGCAAAAAAATTCATTTATGAGCTAAAATAGCAATTGAAAGTGCAACAAGGTTCGAGTAATAAGTTATTTGGAAAAAATAAACTGTTTTTGTAACAACTCGAAATAGAATTCGCACAATAAGCATTATTTTAAGAAATTACTTCTAATTTTCTACCGTCGAGTCTCTTGGCCAGGCAGAAATTCTGCAAATTGTGTATTCGGAAATTATTTACATATAGGTTTTCGTTGGTTTTTTTTTTTTTTTTTCCTTTTCTTTTCTCTTAGTGGACCCAAGAGTCCAAGTAGTTTTAGGATTACACATACACTGGTGTTCAAAATCAAGAGAATTTAAATAACATATAAATATATAAAATTAAAATACTGCTTCGAAATAAAGATGAGAGAACATTTCTACGTCAAAAACGTAAACATAAACGTGTGTGGGGTGAGAACTAGTGGAAAAAAAGGATTTATACGCGCTGTGCCACAAAACCTGCATTTCATTCGTTAGCAGACCTTACCTAATTTCTTTGTGTTTTTCGGCAAGAGAATCTACTAAATTAAAATTCAAACTGTAAAAATGTGTAACCATCAATGTTTAGATGATGGAAGGAGGGGAAAATTGTGAGTAAGCTAGTCTCAAATCAAGATCTGAGGAGAATTTTTAATGTCTAGCATCATGCTCAAATTACGAAAACAGTTTCGGGATACCGGATCCGACGAGAGAAAGCCTGAAAAAGGTCGTCCAAGAGTCATGATTGAAAGAAAAAATCGCCATTTTTCCATTACAGTGAGGTGCAACAGGGATGCTAGAGCTTCTCAGTTCTCTCGTGAGTTGTATGGGGCCACAGAAATCCCCGAGTTTAAAGGGTGAATGTTTCCAGATTACTTCAGGGGAGAAGGTTGTTTACAATAAAACCGGTTGTTTGCATCCCACTAAGTTTTGCGAAAAGGAGAGTCAGTTCAACATGATGCAAAGTTCATAGAGATTGGAGCATGGATCAATGAGCGACCCTTCTCTTCATTGATGAGTGCCGGTGCAGCCTAACCAGTGATTCTCGCAGTGAGTGAATATTAACGTCCCACTGTTCAGCTACACGAGGGCTTTTGTCGACGGACCACGTAATTTTGAACCATGGTCAAGTGACGTGGACGACACCATCTCATAACTACCACTTCACACCAACTGGAGGATGTTTCAGCTCTCGACAAATTTAGCATGCATCACTGCCCTACACGGCGGGTCTTTAGTGGTACTAGCTTCGAACTCGTGACGAGGCAAGCTACGATCCGATACCTATACCAATCGGCTACCGCGGCCTTGATTCTCGCTGTGCTTTCGTATGTAGAGAATCTAGGAACACGTCAACTACCCTCCAATGTCCGAGAAATTGACCATTTCGCAGCGGAGGTTGGATGGTCTGGGCAGGTATCATGCTGGATGGCTGCACACACCTCCATGTCTTTCAAAAAGGCATAATGACTACTTCAAAGTATAGGGATGAGGACTCAGCGTCCTATGCATTTTCAAGGGTGCAGTTGGCCCTAGTTTCCTTGGATGACCACGCGAGGCCATATAGAACAAATCTGGTCGACGAATATCTGGAAAGTGAGTATATTTTCCAGCTGATTTTGCTAGCCAGATCTCCAGACCTCAGCCTATAGAGCATGCTTAGGAAGGACACCCTGAAGAAGGTAAATGAAATACCCAATTATCTACCAAGAACCATCCAAAGCCTAAAAGTAGAGTTGTGGAACGCGAGTGAGACTCATTGCCGTAGGAACTCATAAAGTTTCTTATTTTCTATATAAAATCAAGGTGCAAAGCCTGTATATCTGTAAGAGGGGACCATACTTAATTTATTACTATTGATCAATTTTTTTTATTCTGTTCTCCAACCGCTGTTTCCAACCTTCCGAATCCGCTAATAATGCTCTTGTATTATAACTATTGAATGGTAATTTTTTTGTATTATATCACCCTTACCCCTCTATGCATTATATTTCATTACTATCTGTCCAGTACTTCTAGAGATAATCGACCAAATAAAAAAAATTCTCTTAATTTTGAACATCAGTGTAGTTTAAAAATGCCACGTTCAATATGTATTACACTTATTTTATATGAATATGAGTTATCTTAAAATTTTGATTCGATTTTTTGTACGTTTATATTCAGCTATGTTATAAAACCAGTTTAAATAAATGAAATAAAAGCATGTATATACATTTTCCTAATTGTATAATTCTTTGGCATACCTTAAATTTCTATAATTAGTTCAACTTGTATTTGCATTTCCTAAGATGTTTATGAAATCTTAGATTGATTTATTGATTTCTTATGAACGTAGCATCATTAAGCAATACAAATACCATTTGCTAGAGATCACGTAATTTTGAGTGAGTGTTAACGTTACATTATTAAGCAACACGAGGGCTATTGGCAACGAACCTTTTAATTTTGAGCCATAGTCAAATGACGAGGAGAGAATTGAGCTGGCACTCCCTCTCTCCGAAATTCCTCACCATGCCAACATCCTTAAATTTGAATCAGTGTTAAGTGTGATATCTGAGCTATCACTCTATTCTCCAAACTTCCACTCTACTTTAACTTGAGGACTTCAAAACTAGGCAAATTTAAGGTGCAACAGCATCCCTACGGGGCAGGTACTTTTCTAGAAAAAGAAGTCGACAACGCAACATTTATAACTAGTGCAGTCTTCCTAGTGCAGTGATTTTAGAGATAAATATATATTGTACTTTAAAAATCAATCCTGTCTTACTTTCCTGAACATATTTTTAGTAAATTTAGTAAGGCGAACAGAGAGATATATCTCTAAGCAGAAAGCTTATTACGTTTACTGTATTCACAAGCTGAATTTTAGAAATCCCAGATACAGCGCAATTGTTCTGAGAGTAATAAAATCCTGACTGCAGGTACATAAATTTATATTTTAGAAGACAAGACGTTGCAACGGTAATTCAGAGCATGGACACAACAAAATGTCTGTAACTAATCCCATAAAAGAAACTGAAGGAGCCTTCGCGAAAAGATTCATCCTTAGTCTTTAAGTGCACGCGAGTTTGTTTTGGTGGGAATTTTTTATTTTTTATTTTTAGAGTTAATAGTTTTATTTAAATTGTAATGTACTCATGGACAGCAGCTTCGTAATTGTAAATCAGTTTAAAATTTCCATACGTTTTCTTTTTTAAAAATTTTTTGATGGCTTGCTAATTTGTTTTATGTCACTATATCGGAAAAAATTGCCTCGTTTTTGTCGTAAGTCTTATAATTTTAGTATTTGAATAATATTCTTATAACATCTAAGCACACGTTAAATACATTATGTTAATATGTGTGTATTAAATATTTAATTATTTTTTGGCAAAATATTGATTGAATTAATGTACCCTTCAAAAACTGAACATTTTTTTTCAAATGAATACAAATTTACTTCACATTTTATCGATAACTGTTAATGTGTAATTATTTACGCTTTGCACGGTGTTAGAGGCTGTTTTTACAGTTTGTTCAATTTCATTTCAAATGAATGTAGTCAAATTATCACGTGAATACATATTCGATCGTAAAACAAGTAGCTAGGTCTAGATAAAATTAATAAAAATATATAATGAACACAATGTAGGGATACTAATATTTATAATAAACATTAAAAGTAAGATTATGGTATTTACATTTTATTTTTTTTATATTGTTGTTGATCAGAGTATAATTCAACGTAGGCTTATTTTAGCTATTTCATATTTTCTAATTTTTGTTCATACTAATATCCTAAAATATGTTTCATTGAAGTGATAATTTCTTTAGGCTCGTTTTGCTGAAGAATGAATCTAAATTAAGCGTCAGGTTCTGGTGAGTTACGCTCAGTCGCGGGATCGTGCTCGGTTCGGCGAAGCGCACTAAGTTTTGAATTGAAAACTTCTTAGGCGGGTGTTATTTTTTAGTAAAAATTTCATGCACACTTTTTCCCGTGAAGTTTTAATTTCCTTATTTAAACATTAGAGTCATGTAGCTCACTTCTACTCAACTCCAGAGAGTGAACGAGAGAAGAGAAACGCAAGTGAAAATAATTGGAGGGAAAAAAAGATTATTCTTATGTAGGAGATTGTGAAGATAAGAAGAAACGCGTGCACACACACACATAATATTTTTTGATACAGTTAAAGAAGAATTTATACACAAAGATGTATCAAAAGAATTAAAATCCGAAATTTTAATGAAATTAATTGGCTAGAAATTTGCCAATATATTAGTGATGACAACTAAGATTACGAGAAAAAAGTATTAATTGCGAAAAAGTACGAACTCTCTCCTTTTGTTCACTTGGAGAATTTTTAGATAGGTAAACGGGCTCTCAGGCAGTGGCGTAACGTAACCCTCGCATTGCGGGGAAGGCAGGGCTCTAGGGGCCCCAAAGCCTGACTGTCGCCAAATGCCTATCCTTTGTAAAATTCAGCTTGGGGGCTCAAAACCTGACTTTGCAGAGGGGCCTAAATGTTATCCGTAACGCCACTGCTCGCAGGGTATGAGTTTTCTTTGCCTTACATAGTATTCAGCGTTATACAAGTTATATAAGGGTACTTGTGCGTATATTATCAAAACGGTATATTGGTGACATTATATGAAAAGAAGTATATGGTTGTCAATCAACATGGGAAATCAGGGTTGCCAACTTGGCGTGTTATCTTGAACGTTTAAATCGTTGCAATAGTACGTAAATACTATATAACATATATATTATATAAATAAAATCAACACAAGTAAGTTACATGCAAATATTTTTTTTAAAAAAAAAAAAAAAAAGACGAATTGACATTTAAATTGTATATACTCATTGAATATATAAGAATGCTTAGTAATTTGAGCATTGCCCTTTACAGGAAATGGATGAAATAAACAAATCTACCGATGAATGGGCCAGAGAATGAAAGCTACTTAACGCCAGCTTGTGAAAATATGTCTGTTGTGTCGTAAAAGAAAACGTAGTACATCTAAACAATTGGATTCTTTTACCCAGAATAAATCAGAAGATTTCACTTCTATCGTGAGTCACACACAATTTTTTTATAAAGTATTTTTAGTGAAATGCTTCAGGTGTGATATCCAAATTAATTTTTTCTTTCTTTTAGTTTCTCTATTTCTGGTTATTTGTCTCAGAATCCCCACAAAACAGAAACTTACTTTTCTATTATAATTCTTATTCATATTTTTATTCATTGATTTCTATTTATTTTCTTAACATGTTATTTTTTTTTCTTTTAAGATTCGAATATGTGTTTCTATTAAATCATTTATTACTTTGAAGAAAAAATGTATTTCATTTAAAATTATTTATAATAAGCTCTCACCAAATTTTTTTTAAAATTTCTGGAAACGCTATCTTGCACAAGAGTTAACCTTCCTTAAAAGATATTATGTTTGCTATGATATCTGGGTTTTATTGTTTTTTAAATTTAATCCATGAGCACACGCGCGGTAAATTCAGCTACTTAAAAATAGGAAGAATATACAACGTAAGATATTCATTCTTATATTAGAGTAGTAACATCAGCAGTAAAATTATGTTATTCATATTTAATTTTGAATATATTTAGTATTATTATACTGAAATCGTTTCCGCGAAGAAACAAATGTGTGTGCAAACTTGGCCTGCGATATTTTTACAAATGTTTTTCTGAATTTCTGAAAATGGACTTGAAATTTCTCAAGTTCTTTAAAAGAATTTTAAATGGAAAGTTATTCATTTTTGTCTAGAACTCATTTCAAAATTAATGAATTTAAAAAGAAATAAAAGCTCCATCTTTTCAGAATTTAAAAGTTTAAGTACTGAAAATAGTCCTAACGGGGTTAAAAAAGAATTATATATTTACAGGAATTTTATATATTCTTTCTTCATATTATATTTCCCACTTCCTAAAAAAAAATTAAATATATATTAATGCTGAAAATCCTGTTTTAATAGATAGAAGATGAGACAAATGATAAATTGTGCGGAATATTTGAGTTTGTGGTGCATTTAAAAATTATTTTTTACTTTTGACCCGCTATACCAGTGATTTTGGTTTTATTAATGAAAATTCCTAAATTTCATTTTACTACAAATAAAAAAAGTTCTCATGTGACAATAACATAAAAACATGCAAACTTATTTAAGAATTCTACCTGGACATTGAAAGATCTTTATCCGATACAAAAGTACTAATATTTACAGGAAAAAATATTCAGATATAAATATATGCGAGTATTATTAAATATAAATATAGCACAATTAATTTTTTCCAGATTGATGTGTTAAATTATTATTTAATAATAGTTCTTGTTTAATAGTCAAGAGAATTCTGCCATCAGTTAAATCGGTATGCATAATGAAATGAGAATTAGATGCACATATATTTAAAAAAAATCAAGTTTCACATTTCTAGTAATTTTTCCCCTTAAAAATAAAGGAAAAAATGACTTCACGAGAAATTTCCAATATGTAATTATATTTATATAACATAATAAAAAAAATTTTTTTAAAAAATCTCCTAATTTTTTTTAATATTAATAAGTCTGAAGAGTTAGGTGTGAACCCAGCTATAAAAACATTTTTTTTCATATTTTGAACAATAAGTTTTAAAGAGTTTCGCGAACATTCAGTTCATTGGTATTCAACATGTCATAATTATATTATGCTCATAAAGTTATATATTATTTCATCTAAAGTTATTTTTCAAGTTTTCTTTTTTCCCCAGAGTTTTATCATCTCGCATCTCACTCTCTTTTCATTTCATTAAATAATAAGCATCACTACATTTAAATCTAAAAGAAGAAATTCTTAAATTGAAATTTATTTATCTAGTTCTGAAATAAATATAAAAAAAAATTCAAAAAGCCATTGGATAAATTCAAGTTTCGGGTCCCGTGCATTGTACAGATTTTGCCATTTTTTTCCAGCAAAAAATTAATGCTTGTTTTAAAAAGAAACTTTAAGAAGCTTCAATTTTCCCAAAATAACAAATAAATAATGTACCAATATTTATGAACCGGATTAAAATATTTTCCTTGAATCACGCTTTTAAGTTCTTTAGAAACGAGCGAGCGAAAACAGTCAAAACTTAATTACTTTTTCAGAGAGAGAATTTTATAATATAATTCTCTTCCTTCAACTCTTAATGTAATTTTTGATCAGCCACAACATCAGTTATTAAAATTTCAATGAAAAATTGTCCTGAATTTTTACGAACATTATATCCTCAACATTAAATAATTGCATCTTAATTCTAAATTCTTTTTTGAAATAGTCCAACTTTCTTATAAGCTTCCGTCTTTTTTACCATACTTAATATTTCTTTTCAACGTACGCACACGAAAACTATTTCCAGAAAGTGTAACGCACTTTTATCTCCCAGCAAGTTTTCAGAAGAGTAATATTTCTAAAGTTTCAGAGCCTTTTTCTGTTTGATTTCGGGAATCCTGGTACAAAAAAAATCGACGAATAACTAAATAATAAAAGCATATAAAAAATACGTTTTGATTCATTGTTTTGTGTCAGAGAGAAAAATCTGAACTCATTAATACTTCGATGTTATTAGGATGTTGCTTACAAAATATTTCGCACAAAAAAAAATGTCTAATTTTTTATAACGAAGAGCAAAACCTTTAGAACTTTATCTGTTTTAACTTCATAATATATATATATATATATATATTCTTCTTTACTTTAATCGTATTGTTTCACCAAGAGTAAAAAACACTTCTTTTTACAGATATATTGAAATTACTTTTTTAACTATTCCAAGAGTTCTATCTATTTTGCTTACATACTCTTCACCCCTTCTGACGAATAAATGTTAAAATTTATATTAAATGAATTTGCGCTTCAAGTTCTGCACAAAGAAAAACAAACAGAAAGGTTACCATTTTAAAGTTGTGTAAAAATGTTTTTAAAAAAACAACACATGTGTATACGTAGAAATGATATAGCACGAGGACATAATTCACAAATTATTACTTAACTGCACCTTACGTGTTTTTTATTGTGTAACGGCGGAATATACATAAAAGGGAGAACAAAAAATAATTGATTTATACTCATTTCAAGACAATGCAATAATTTTATTTACTATAAATTTTTTATATGTTATCTACTTGTACATTTAGTTAAAATTAATCTTAATTTTTCTACACACGCCTTTCTAACTGAAGAGGAAAAAAAGGGGGAAAAAAGCGTGGGAAAAAGTACTCACCGGTGTAGAGTTCCCCAGGCTGATACTTTTCCGGATTCCCCGAAATCTTGATGTAGAATCCGTTGTCTCCCGCCACCTTGGGGATGTTGTTAAGTCCCGGGGGTGCCCTGCGACACCGCCCCGGGAAGTTCTGCGGAATCAGGCGGGGTTCCACCTCGACCCCGTCGGCGGACCAGCAGCATGCCACCAGCGCCCAGCCTAAAACCAAGCGCAGCATCTCCTTTTGACACACTCCACGCAAAAATCAGAAAAATGTTCCCTTTTCTTTTGTCAAGCAGAACGACTTTTGACTATCAAGCGAAAAATCGAACTTTTTCGGAACAGCAGAGCTAGCACCACGTGCAAACGATATTTTGTCAAGTGGGGACGGAGAGAGAGAGAATGCTCAAACTTCTCTCGACGGATTCTCCGAGAGTTCTGGTGGATGTAGAAGTCGTCTGAGCCGTGAGAGGGTGGTCGGGGGAGGAGCTTTCTGTCGGTTGTTGCGTCACGCGCTGAGGCTTGTTGATAGCGCCTCCGGGGAATGGGAGGGTGGGGGAATGTTCGAGAGGATTTGTTCGAGGTCTATCCTGACATGTTTGGCGGGAATTGGAATGCGAACGAGACAGACGATCGAGTGTCATGTCCGAAGTGGGCGGAATTGTTTCACAGATTTTCCCAAAATGGTCAACTGGTCATTTCCGAGGAAGAATTAGAAGTTTAGTTTGTGCTCCCTGTTTCCCTTATAAGCTAAAGCAAAGAATAAAAAGACCAAAGACAATTTTTAAAAAGAAAAAAAAAGAACAATTATTTTGCTTTGTTTTTTTCTGAGAAATCTAATTTCTTATAACACCTTTTTACATGCAATTTTTTGTGAATTGGATAAATAGTATTCAACACAAGTAGCTCTGAAATTTAGTGTGGAGTGAGTGTTTATTAACATCGGACTTCAAAGCAAGACGGAAGCTATTGATGACGGCAGTCCATTCTTAACCTACCCTGCTGTCTAGGCACTTCAATATTTATGCCTCTCCCCTATTTCCAGAGCACCCCTTCAGTTCTTATTTGACCTGTTTCGTTTAGGGAGGGATTTTCCTTAACTC
This sequence comes from Trichonephila inaurata madagascariensis, assembly GCA_019973955.1. NCBI lineage: Eukaryota > Metazoa > Arthropoda > Arachnida > Araneae > Nephilidae > Trichonephila > Trichonephila inaurata. The sequence goes on along the minus strand of BMAV01005613.1, from coordinate 41,621 downwards.
GCTTACTTTTTTCCCTTTCTTTGTTTTTGCTGTTTAGAGAATATTTCAATTGTCCTCCCCCTATGGCCCCACCGAGTTATGAACTGATAGTCGTAAGGAAGAAATAGTTGTATCGTTTGGCCACTCTTGTTCATTTCTTGCTTTACGACATCACGGACAACCCTTAGAGTAAGTAGTAGTAGTGAATTAGCTTAGTAAATTAATGAAATCGTTTGCAATTACAGTATAGAGTATACGTTATTGTATGAACTGTTTTCACAACTTGTTAATTTCATCTTTTTCAGCGCTTTACTATCTTTTACTGTTCGACATCCTTATTTTGTGTAGTTGTGTAGTTTTTCGAGAAAGTCATTAAAAACATCATTGTGTAATCAATTTCCACTGGAACATCATTTTGAGTGCATAGCAACATTAAACTGTTAAGCTTTTCATTTTCGCTAGTGGATCTCATTTAAATCTTTACTCTCTTGAGCGCAAAAATGCTTCTCACACGATTCGCTAGGGGGTGACATGTTCACACTGTAATTTTAATCTTTTTTCGCCCTCCTATTTTTTGCGCCCCCTAATCTTTTGCACCCTAGGCACGTGCCTAAGCGGAAAAGCAGCCCTGGGTTACGAACCTCGGAATTTCGAACCTCTCCGAACTTCAATACAACACTATGTGAAGGGGCTTTATCGCGTCTTCTATTAAAACCTCTTGGGAAATCTTTGGGGCCAGAATGGCAATTCTTTCCTACCAACTCAAGAAGAGAACGCGATTATGCAGATTAGGAGTGTGTATATATTGGAGCTATAGTATTCGCGTAAAGTTCTATGAGGAGGTCCAATAGTGCTAGCGAGGTTGTAAGAAGGAGAGTTCGAAGTGAGTTAGAAGTCAGAAGATTGTCCATTTGCCGGAGCAAGTTGGATCAAGGATTATATCGACGATATAAGGACTGGTAGCTGTTCGCCGTGGATTAGCGGTAAGAAAGATTAGATTAAATTTTAATACTAGAGCGGATTCTAGTAAAGTCAGGGAATCCTCTATACATATAGATTCGGTGGTTTATTATGCTATTTGTTAGAATTATAGTTTATGTCTCATCACACACTTCTGATCATAAGCCTCCTATACTTGTGTTGCTTTGCTGAATATAAATTGAGATAACAATAAACTAATTCTAGTATGGAATCTCTGAGTTGTCAATCTTTTATCCCCTCAAACTTAGGTCGTGTGGATGATGAAGAGATGATACCCACAGCCCGTGGGCTATCACAACCAGTATGAGGACTTAGAGCCTCTAATAAAATATTGGCATCAGCCCTTATACTCAGCGGGTCATCAGTGGCACTGGGGCTTGATCTCAAGACACGCCAGCCACAAATCCGTGACCATATAACCCCTCTAATACAGGATACCCCAATTTATTATGACGGGTATAAAAAGATGGAAGAAAAAAATTAGTAACTGTGGTGAATCTTGGATTTGAGACTAGTTTACATCAAAACCCCCGAATTAAATAATGGAGATTATTACTCATTAAATTAGACAGAATTACATAAGCGCTGCTATAACGAAGTACTAGGAAGCAACAAAACAACAACAACGACAACAACAAGAAAAGAACTATTATCACATTTGTTGTTCGTACGATAGTGAAATAAGAATAGGATTTTTAAGAACTTTTTCGGTGTAAAAAAAGGGTTTTAAATTAAGGTCCTGTTTTTCACAATACACGTAAATAAGTATAAAACGAGGATTATTCTCCATAATTTTTATTTATTTCCGAGAAAAATTCCTGATGTAAGAGTAGTTGTTTAACCAAACTTCATCGCTATCAATGTGAGAGAAAAACTATTCTTAGTTTCCAATTCCACAAGTGGTAAAAAGGTAAGTCGTTAGATGCGGAACAGAACTGGTCATCTTTTGACGTCATTCTTTGTTTCTGAACTGCCATGGAAAATTACAATAAACACGAAGTACTAAACTCGTTTATCTCTTAAGAGCAATTAATGTGGGTTTTTTTCCCAAATAAGGCTATGAATTGGTATTTTTACCATCGCAGACCTAGTACATTCCCAGAGAGCTGATATCTCTTTTAAGTGCGGCACCATATAGGTGGATACAAATCACCGCAATATAATTTCGACATCCAGTTTCCTACCCAGAGAGAGGCCTCTGAGCTCTGACGATTCGAATTCGTGCCAGGAATTTAAATTTGCCGAGAGCACCCACAAGCCAAACAGCACTCTAACATTCTTTCACATGCCGCATAATCATAAGACATGGATGCTGTGGATTTTTTGCATCATGAAAATCTACCGAATTAGCCAAGGCCGAACTTGAGCGTACAAAGCAAGCACCTGACCAACTATACCAACCTACCAGCTTGAATATTTAGAATGAAAGTTTCTTCTATGAATTTTTTCAAAAAAAAACGTATTAATTCTACGATGAACCTCTAAAGATTCTAAATTTCTCCTCGAACAAAAAATAGTTTTTCATCTTTAATGAACGCAATATTCCTTACGCATTAAATTTCTTTACGCATTTTAAGAGAAATAATAGGCAGTGCGACTGTCCATGGCCGAAGAAGAATAGGTAATGGACTCGTGGTCGGAGTTTCATGAGTTCGAGAATATTACCGCTGAAGACTCCATGTTGCCGAGCTATTCATCTCCAATCTTTCGAGGCTCAAACGTTCTCCCGTTGGTGTGGTGTGAAATTAAGAGAGTTGGGTGCCAGCTCAGGTGTCATCCTCGTCACTTAACCATGGTTCAAAATGACGAGGTTCGTCACCAAAAGCCCTCGAGTAGCTGAACAGTGCAACGTTAATATTCACTCACTCACGACTGTCCATATGCCCAGCCAGCTCGTCATTCAATCATGGCAATATTATATGACCTATTGCCTCAAATCCTTTCTTATCATCAAATTACAACGTATCATGTGACCATGATGACCTAGCGGTCATGGTCATGAATTCGTACCTGGCGTGACATGGATTCGAAAGAGCCGTGGTATAAAGGTTGATGCAAGTTAAATCTACATGTTGAGGTAGTGCGGAAGCTAAGAGAGGGGTGCCAGCTTAGGTGTCATCCTCGTCTCTTAAACTCTGCTCAAAATTATCGAATCCATCACCAATAGCCTTGTACTGCTTTATAGTGAGACGTTAAGAAAAAAACACTCACATGTTCAAAGTGATGTTAATTCAAGTATTTAAGTTAAATTTTATAGATATTCAATAAATATATGAATGAGATTATTCACAACAATTTTTTATAAATTTAAATACAGTTACAAAAAGTATGTGTTAGGAATATCGGTTGCATTAGATCTATAGTTAATTTGGCTTATCTCTACCATTAGTTAACTATTAAATTTTATTAATTTTTTAAAACTTTACAGAAATATATTAATTAAGTACGAATGAGTAATATATGTTGAAATCATATGTGTGTAAATAGCGCTATTAAAAATAAATCTGTTGACTATTGGGTAAATGTAGCTTAAGGCAGCTTTTCTCAAACTGTTGGGCACGTCCCCCTTGGGGATCGTTATAACCCTACGCGTGGAGGGTGCGAGCTTAACGAAAAGTCGAAAATAAAAAATTAAAAAAAAAACTATTAATATACTGAGGAGAAGTAAGACAAAATACATTCTGATACATTTAATCTGATATAATATACACATAAATGTATAAGTACTGCTCACAGTATTTGATAATTAATTTATAAATATTAAGTTAAAAAAACAGATTCACTAATTACCAGGGACTTTCATAAGCTTGTCATATACAAAATTATGTACACAATTTAATACTTATCTCGATAATTTGAACGGTTTATAATTAAAGTCGGTATTGTAGCTGTAGCGCATTAGTACATTATTATTGCATTTCATAACTTGTTATTGTACGGAGGGGGGGGATGAAAATTATAATTGAAAATTGGGGCGCAAACATTGAAAGAGTTTAAGAAGCACTGGCTTAAGGAGTAAAAAGAATATATGTGAATACATAAATAATTTAATCACAAAGGAGATAAAGTAGAAAAAATTCCTCGAAAAAGACTTATTCTACTAACGTAAATCCTATTGTGCATATAAAATATGAATTCGCCATTGCATTCAAAAGCAAAGATCGAATTATTTTAATGTTTTCTTTCTCAGTTATATTCTATTTATTTTATAAGAAACAAAACAAAAATTCATTGTATAAGAGTATGACAAAAATAAAATTCCTCTATGGTATATTTATATATCTTTTCATAACTTTAAAAAAAATTGCGTTTCAGCTCAGTTTAATATCAACTGATATAAAAAAGTGACAAAAGAACATAAAGTAATTATTTGAGTATTTTTTTTTATCTTTGAAGTTACGAAAAACATGTCATCGCCTTTAATTAAGCTAATTCGCGCTATAATAAGTTTAGAAAACGCAAACAGTGTTATTTGAAAGGGAAAAGGGGAAAAAAAATTCGATGAATTGTTCTCCTTACACCAATAAGGCTTAACTCGATTTTATTGAAAGAAAAAAAAATGAACCAAGAAATAGGACCGTGAAAAGAATGAATGAAAATTAGCTGCTTCGGTTAAGGCTAGCGGCTAAATAAAACAAGACTAAAGAAAAATATCTAAAAGACAATGAATTATTTTCTAAAAACATAATGGAATATATTTATTTTTGACTTCATTTATTTCAATTTGTGATCATATTTAATTTTATCCAAGAATTTCTTTATTCAAGAGAATAAGAACTTCTAATAGAAGCAATGGAATTCAAATAAGAAGTTAATAGATTAAATCTGTATTAATGTCGCGGCAGGTCTATATTGCTTTGAATTGCAAATGGGTCAAATGACGTGGTTGAGTGGTCAAAACCAAATTTGAACCATGGTGAAATGACGAGGTTGAGTGATTAAAACCAAATTTGAACCATGGTCAAATGATGAGGTTGAGTGGTCAAAACCAAACTTGAACCATGGTCAAGTGACGAGGATAACGCTTGAGCTTGCTGCCCCTCTCCAACTTCCAAATCACACCAACATAAAGAGTGAGTGAGTATTAACGTCATGTTGTTCAGCTACTTGAGGGCTTTTGACGATGGACCTCGTCATTTTGAACTATAGTCAAGTGACGAGTACAACATCTGAGCTGGCACCCCACTCTCTTAACTACCATATCAACAGGAGAACTTTGAATTTCGACAAATTTTACATGCATCGTTCTCCTACATGGCGTATCTTCAACGGTACTAGGCTCGAACTCATGACACGCCAGCCACGAGTTCGTTACCTTGACTAGGCTACCGCGGCCACACACCAACGGGAGGTCTTTGAGACATGACAGATTTAACGCGCATCAGCGCCTCTACACAGAGGGTCCTCGGTGACTCTAGGGAATGGACTCATAATACGCCCGCCACGAGCTCGTAATCATAACCACAAGGCTACCGTGCCCACAAAAATCATGGTACCTAAGCTGGCAACGCACTCACCATCCTAAAGTTTTTAAACTTTCTCAGATTTAAAGTGAATTAGCGAAGTTGTAAGAGGCTCGCACCTCTCTCGCGGACACCTAGATGTGTATGGGGGGAGGGAAGAAACACTCGACATGATTCAACTAATCTATTTATTTTCACACACTAAGAACAGACACAATTTCAACTAATAATAGAAAGAGAATGTCTCAATGTTAACCGTGAAAGTGGAACAACGACAGTAAAATGTGAGTGATTAGGAGACTAACAAACTTGATCCTTATCTTAATTAAGGATCTAACCTATTATCGGATTTAATTTAATCTTGATTCAATCTTAGTGAGTCTCCTTCTAATAAGAATCAAATCACTTTAATTCTAATATTATACCTTCAGTAGCAATCTCACCTGGCTCGAGTATATCTTCTCTCCTTCTTTCTTTCAAACTAGAAAACCTCGCCTATTTTTAGTAAGTTAATTTACATATCACGATTCTCTTCTTCCGAAGGGTTTGTTGTGAATAATCCGAATTGATAGCCCAAAGATTTCCCAAGAGCATAGATGGAAAAACGCGTATAGTCCTGTCACACAGTTACACGGGAATTTTTAGGGACACCAAAAGACTCTATCCCAAGAACTGGCAAAAGCAATGTGTGTCACGAGTTCACGACCATAAAACTTTAAATAAAGGACTTGCAGTGGCGGCTCCTTCTGCAAGTCTCGAACAACAAAGGACAGAAATAAAACCGAATGGCTCGAATAGGGATTCCTTTTGTTTCAGTCGTCTAAGGCGTGCACTTTGGACCCGAAGGTAGCCAGTTCAAATACACTGTACCCAAGCAGCACTCAAAGTCACCATGGTCTTCCTCCCCTCCGTCATCAACAGATTGTCACTGAAGTGGTTACCCAGTAGATAGCAGCGCAGGCTAACGATACTGGTTGATTATGCATTCATCCCATAGAGAGTGTGTAAGACATTCTCAACAAATCACGACCAGTGATTCAAAACTCCGCACACGTCAACAAGAGATGGTCGCAACGTCAACGGAAATGGTTTCAACGACACTCAAACCTACTGGAGAGGTATAACGATTGCAGTAATTGGCTGCAAGAAACAACTTTCTCACAGTATCTTTCAGAAAGTCAAACAGAAAAAACAACTTTCTTCTCTGGGAAGGGGGTATGCAGCGGCACCTCCTTTTTCGAGTCGTAAGCAACAAAGAACAGGAATATAAACCCTTAACGATTGGCCCGAATAGCGATTCCTTTCGTTTTCGTCGTATAAGGCGTAGCTGCGGACCCATAGGTCGGTGGTTCAAATAAACATCCCCACCATAGTCAGAAGCTCGTCGCCGAAAATTCTTGGAATAAAGCACGGGAAACACCATTAGAATGCTATAATTTATTTCAATATTTCAGTTTACGTTATTCGTTTATTTTGTTTTTATATCTGACATGGAAATTTTTTTTCGAAATTCGTTTCGAAGTATTATATTTATTTTATGTAATACTTGTTGAAGAAAAATTTAAATTTAAAAATCAACACATCACAATTTATTTAAAACATACTATGCAGTAAGAGAGAATAACGTCATTTAAAATAAATTCTTGTTTACTTTAACGAAAAGAAAACATTAAAACTTTTCGAAAACATTCGTTTTTTTTAATATGCATAAAATAAAGATTGTTTTCATAAGATTCACACACACACACATAATTTCATTGCACTATAATGGTTTGAACTCAAATCTGGTGAAACGGAACGTTAAGTTTTTGATTATGAAGGAAAACATCATTTTAATTTTTAAAAACAAAGGCTAAAAAAATATCTTTCTTATATATATATATA
>BMAV01005613.1:11320-22159 GCA_019973955.1 Trichonephila inaurata madagascariensis | reverse complement strand
TCTTCTTGGAGGGGGTTGTGACGTCTCTCGCGTCCTTCTGCTAACATAACTCCTATGTTCTTTGACGGCCACGATTAATGGCAAAACCTTTCCAACCCAATACCAAGAAGATAAACGAATGTAACATGTAAATGAGATATACTTTAAAAGGATAGAAGCTTTGATGATAAGATATAGCGCGGCAAGTTTAGAGATAGCTTAGTGTGGAATCTTTCAGATCAAGAGTTAGCAGTCCGATAGCTTTGGAAGGAATAGAAGTCTATTGTAAAGAAGTTGGAATCGTCTTATATAGAAAGTGACATTATAGATATCTCTCAATTACTATAGGAAGGAGATCTACAAAAGGTAATATATTATATAGGAAGTTAGACGAATCGGTTTATTTATTATAATTAAGATAAAGGATCTAGTTGCGTGATCTGACTAAAATACAAGGTTTAATTGGGTGTTAACTCTCACTTTAATTAAAGTTGTCAATTAGAATTAAGAAATATAAGTTATTCTTAATAAAAGTTGTATTAAGAACTACTATGTCTCATCATTTTGATAATTCCACACCTCTAGCTTACGCGGATCCGGAACGACTTAGTCATCACAGGATGGCTATGTCACACCATTTGGTCGCATTTATCGCTTTTTGTCACCAGAAAGTGCTCTAAAGCAGTGCCTTCCAACCTTTTTATTGCCGCGAACCAGTCAGCGTTTGATAATTTTACCACGACCAGCTGGGTTGTTGATTGTTTATATTTTCGATTGTTTTGATTTGATAATTTTTATTTAATTGTATTTGAACATACCTTCAAAATAAAATACAGTTGCACCAAATAATCAGCGTTAAGTGATATAACATGGAAAATAAAGTGATTTCCATAAAAAGTCTCACACAGACCCAAGAAAAATACACATCAGTGAATAAAATAGAAACATTTTAATGTTTCGGTTTTATACTGCAGTGAATGCTGAACAATTAAAAAAACTAAGAGAAAATTCTTAAGAAAAAATTTTGGTGCAGCTACAGAAAACGGAATCTGGAGAATACAATACAACCTCGAACTTCAATCAAAATATAGAGAACACAACTTAGTCAAAGTGACCAAGATTTCCCAAATAAGGTGGCTGGGACATGTATTTCGATACAGTGATGAAACCCTGTAAAGAAAATCACTTTAAAAACTCCAGAGGAAAAAAGTAAGACCGAGAACAAGGTGGTTGTGTGTATGAAGTGGAAAAAGGGTTGAAGGATTTCGGAGTTAACCGATGTTGGAATGTAGAATTGGATAGATCGAAGTGGTGTAAGCTGATTGAGACAGCCTCGGCCGGTAGCTAGTTGTAGTGCTTGTAAAGAAGATTCAGTGCTCTGAATTAGAGGGATTTTAATCATTCTAAAGCTTTCTTGAAAAAGACAATTTAGATATTTTGTACTCACCATCCATGATCAGTGGATTATAAGCATATGTTTATAAATTAAAATATAATAAACTATGACGAACAGATTTATTCATTAAGGTGTCCGACTACGTTCGGAAACGGGATTTTGAAAAAGCGTAAAAATGGATAATTTCCATGATACTTAGTGTCAATTAGATTAGAATACATCTATAAAATTGTTCTAAGGACATTATAACAAAAAAAAATATTTAAATACAATATTTTGGCGAGAAAATAACTTAGAATAACCTTTCTTCAAAATATTCTTCTTTTGTGAAAAATGCTTCTATTATAATAATATTTTGCATGTATATAGCACAGACCTCTGTACAGAGGCTCAACTAAGAGTTTTGAAAAATTCACATTATTTTCAGAGTTACAACGAATTGAAATAATTATTGGCGTTTTTTTTCTTAAAACTTCTCCCCTCTGTAGTCGTAAAACATGGATAAACCCACTTCTAAGTCATATATTTCAAAAATTCTAGTTGAGCCTCTGTACAGAGGTCTGAACTATAGACAGGCAAAATAGTATTATAATAGAAGCATTTTTCAAAATGGAGAATGTTTTGAAAATGAGTCATTCTGTGTTAATTTTTTGTCAAAATATTATACTTAAATATTTTTTATTGTATACTATTCTTAAAACAATTTTATATACATTTTCTAATCGAAGTGACACTAAATATCATAAATATTATCAATTTATACTCTTATGCAAAATCCCGGTTCCGAACGTAGTCGGATACCTTAAAGTAAATGTCTAAGTTAATACATAAGAAGTAAAGAAATAATTCTGTTGACACGTAGAAATCTTGCCTTTAAGGGTAGTACAGTCTTGTAACCTCTTCAATCTAAAACTACAAACAATAAGAAAGTTCAAAAATAATTCCTAATAATTAATTTAAACTAGTCTTCCTCTAATCTAACTACAATAAAAAGTAGTAAATAAATAAGCAAGTCATTTTTAATTTTTTGCACATTTTACTTTACCTTCTATATCAATTGAAGCATGTATCTGTTGCAAGGAAATCATGAATTTATCAATCTCATCAAATCCCTAGGGGAGATGATCACTTGACGGTAGGTGTTAAAATGACGTCTCTTTAAGGTCATTTCCCTGATAAAAGTAAGGGATTTGAACAAATCCCTGAGCTGTTTCGGTGAAATGATAAAATAATACTATCAAGAGTTCAAAAGTGTTTATTTAGCAAATACGGTGCATTATTAAACGTAGAAGTAAGTAATACAGCAATAGTCACAATTAAATACAAATTATTTATTAAAAACTAATTAACAAATAATTAGAAAATTAGGCTGGCATATTTTGACGTATAACATCTTTACTCTCGGTTGCTTACGCCCTAAAATATTAATCCTTATGTTAATCCTATGGTGCTGTTTTTTTAAAAGATATGGGGTTGATATTTGGGCGATAGATAGTACTACCTGTATGGTTAGGAAGTACAAGGACTCGACCCTTCAGATGTCTTTCCCCCTCCCTCTGTATAGCATTTTCCCAATGCAAATCCTGACTACTTTATTGTATCATTTCACTGAAACAGTTCAGGGATTTGAAAAAAAATCACTTACTTTCATCAGGTAAATGACCTTGAAAGGACGTTATTTTATCATCTGTCGTCAATTGATCATCTCCCTTAGGAATTTGATGAAATTCCTAATTTCGCCATTTCCCGGTGACATATCTGTAGAGATGCACTAGCACCTCAAAAAGGAACGGGTACCTAGTACTACAGAGTAAACTCATCAGCCGTGGTAAGTTGAATGATCATGACTTTGAACTTATGCCTGTCATTGTTCTTCTCGACTCCTGAGTTATTTGCTTTCCTTAAAGTTTTCTGCCTCTGAAAACTCGCCATGTAGAGGAACAGAGGCACTTTGAATCTTCTCAGGCACTGTGTGAAAGCTTGAAAAGTGGAGTTCCAACTCATATGTGATCCATATGAATTGACGGTCATTTAAAATTACGAGGTCTGTGATGTTAAAAAAAATTGTCTTCTTGTATCTTTTGTAAATAATTAGTCAGTTGCAGCAACCCCAACGATTGTTATTTATTTATTCACCAATGAAAAAGCATTATTCACACCCTGGGCAGTAGGCAGTTATAGGATAAATAGATTTCAGAGAGCTTCTTTCGATTGAAACTTAAATGAACTTAACTTATGAGTTGAATTGGTTCAGCTTAAACTCTCTCTCTTAGCCCTTTGCTGCATTTAGAAATAATGAAATGTAAGGCAACTGAGCAACCTTGTCTGCGACAAGGAAAATTGAACTTTTTTTACACCAAATTTAAATAGGTCTCACTTCATTAAATTAAAAGCAACGGAAGCAAAACTTTTACGTTAAACTATCTGAATATTTATGTACCCGTTAATGTAAAGTAACTCCTTTTTAAATTACGAATAAATCTGTATGAGCAACAAATAATCAATAACTATTTTTATATTTTCGAGAGGCATGTTCTTACCTTTAGGTACACTCTACTTAAAATCCACTGCATATGTAGCTGTAAAATTTATCACAGAGTTTTTACAAACATAACAATCTATAAAATGTATGAGATGAAGTTTTAAAAAGTAAATTTATAAAAAAAAATTTTAATTTTAAATTTAGTTATTTAAATTTCATTTAAATTTTATGCAGAAATTGTGCTATATTCAAAATTTGTGAATGTTTTTTTGAAAAAAAGTGTATTCACTTTGTTGAAAATTTGTGAATCTTATAATATGCAAAATATCAGTACTATAGGTAAAGTAGATGTTTAGAAAAGTGTTCCGGAATTACCAAAAAATGCATTTTGAGAAAATTGTAAATGAAGATATTTTCAACTATGATTTGTAAAATAGTATATTTTACTACAATATAAAGCCATACCATAATTAATCAGATTGTTTTTTCATTTCTCAGTTTTTAAATTGTAAGTTAAAAGTGTTCTATATTATTTAGAAGCATTTTTTTAATTACACTTTCCCAACTTCATTAACATGTGTTATCAACGATCCACATTTTCTTCTATTTAAAGTAACAAAATTTTATGTCTCTATAAGTTTTAGTATTTTCACTTTGAACATCATCATTACTGGATAGTACCGAATTACTAACTTTTTATTTATTGTTACAAAAATACGCAAAGCAAATGCCTTTGATTCATTTAAAAAGTTAATTTGATGTCTAACTTAAATGGAACTCAGTTTTTAAAAATTATAACCAAAGAATCTCTTTTTTTGTACTCATACATATGAATATATATTTATTTATTTTAAAGTATAACCAACAGTTATAAATTATATAGTGTTATTTATGAGCATTCAAATGTTAACAATAACCAGTTAGGAAAATGAAATGTCTATTTTACAAGTTTTGTATTTAATTTAGAATAATCATCCACTATACTATATCCACTTGATTTTTAATTTAAAACTACACTGAATATTTATAAATTCAAAACTAGACATAATAAGCACTTCAAAAATCATAATTTTATTTTTAAATTTTGTAACTGGTCATTCGAATTTTCCGTAATTTTTGCACAAAAAGTGTAGAATTTTTAATAAATTTGAACATATAATACAGAAAAATTACGTTCTTTGTTCAGAAAAAAATTAGTTTTTTACAATACTTATTAAATAGAAAACGAATTTTTTGAAGAAAATGTACCTGAATCAGAGTTACAACACAATAGTTTACAATTTTAAAATTCAATTTTCTAGCTTTCTATTTATCGAATTCGCACAAATAGTGCATCTATGGATGCAACAAAGGGCCCTCTATTTTTTAAAAGTAAAATAAAAAAATAAAAAAAAAAAATAAAAAAAAAAAATGCAAAATTTGAAGCTTTTTCACTTCTCAGTTATCTTAAAATTAAAATTTACCTATTAAGAAAAATAAATGTGGAATTAAAAATGAAACTGTTAAATGTGTAAGATAAGCGTGTAAGTGCGCCGGCTGGGTGGCGTAGTTGATTTGTCACTGGCCTTGAACACCCAAGTTTACTGGCTCGATCCCAGCCTAAGTCGGTGAATTTTTATGATGCAGAATATCGGCAGCGTCCATGTCACATGATTATGCGGCATGTAAAAGATCCCTAGAGTGCCTGTTTGCTTGGGTGCTCTCGGCAAACTTAAATTCCAGAGCATAGTTTCGTATCGTCAGAGCTCAGGTGCCTCCCTCTGGGGAGGAAACTGGGCGTCAAAACTACCTTCGGCGTTTGTTATTCCACCTGTATCTTGTAGCACTAAAAAGAGATACCAGCTCTAGCGGAATGTACTAGGTCTGCAATGGTAAAACTGCAATCCGCAGCCCCAGTAGAAATAAAGAAAAAGTGTGTAATAAATTGTATTCAAAATATAGAAGTGTGTAACAGCAGGCAGTTAACGTCGAAGAGGTCGTCAGTCAGAGGCTTTTCTATCCTCTAGCAGTTCTCTGATTCGGTAGATTTTCACTATTCGTTGCTAACTGTTTTAGTGTCAGTGATGTGTCGTATTAACAGTTTTTTAAGGATCAACCTCCTTATATACCGCTAACAATGGAAGACGATATGGAACTAATTTGATATCGGAGTGCTACGCGACAAGCAGGCTTGTTGTCGAGTGATATGAAATCCAAGATTTTGCCCTAGCTGTAATAAATCGTCAGGAAAATAGTTTTTAGGAATTGCTTTTTCCTGACGAAAGTTTTTGAAATTCCGAAATAGCCTTGAATTTAAAAGAAATAAGAAAAATGAAATAATTAAAAATTTACTTACTTTTTTGTGGAGAACAGCGTAGAAAAATGAATACAAGGATTGAAAAGAAAATAGTACATGAGGAATTTAGAAAAACCGGGAAAATAAGTAAAAATAAGCAAAATATTAAAAACGCATTGTTTCAAAAGATGAATTTTTTTTTTAAAGAAAAAAACTGAAATTTAAACCTATGAATTCGATTGAACAAGGAGCGTTTGAAGAATTCATTAATCAATAGTAGAATAGTGAAGATTAGCAATTTACTGCCAGTAAAAATAAAAGAATTAAATTGGATAGATTTTTTTTATTATGGCAAAGCTAATTTTCACCGTAAGAACCACAGTAAAAGATTCGGCCAGCAAACTTCTTACGTTTCTGTGAAATAATTTTAATGTCACTTCCCCATTTGTCACATTTTGAGACGGGTGAAATCAGAGAAGTCATAATTTAAAAAAAAGAGAAAAAAAAGTAATTACTTTTTGAACACAAATGGATCAAAAGTGGGAATTTAAGACTTCTTTTGGTCCGTAAAAGTTGAAAGCACAGCCCTCATATTCTTTAAGAAAATATATCCTATCAATCATCAATGATATTAGAATTACCCATATTCTAAATACCCAATACCCTTCCACATTTGCCACATTTTAAGACTGCTAAAATCAAAGAAGACTTAATTAAAAAGAGAAAAAAATTAAGTAATTTTTGAAAACAAAATGGGCCAAACCTTTTAACTTTTAACAAACTTTTTAAAACCTCCTTTTAGTCCGTAATATTGAAAAGCATAGCCATCATATTCTTTAAGCAAAATATTTCCTGGCAATCGCCAATGACATTAGAAATACCCATATTCGAAAATAGCACAAATATAACAGAATACTGAAGCAATAGCCTGTGAAGAATGAATGCAATGAAAATGACGAAATTGTTAAAGAAAGCGAATTAAACCCATCCGTAATTAATAGGGTTACCCCGGAAAAAAAAATACAAATTGACTCTCTATATATAATATACGTCATTTCCCCATGGCAACCACTTTACCAAATGAAAAAATTATTAAGGTAACCATATTGCAATGCTATAGAACATCTTGGCGAAAATAAACAACTTGGTGCATAGGAATCGAATATGAAATTAGCAGCCTTCCAAGATCTTAGAGAATTTATTTTTATAAGTTTCTGGATTTTTTTCTTTTTTTCGTGTTTTCTTGAAATTATCGTTTTTACTTATGGTATATATTGGACAGTTTTAAAGTTAAGAATTTTAAGTATTAAGTTAGAATGAATAGTATGTGTTTGTTTTAAATTCTTGCAATTAATTATATTTATTTTATTCAAAAATCAGTTAATTTAATTAAACATATAAGGTTAATATATTTGGTTATTTTTTTTTATGACTTATTGAATTCCAAAGTGATAAATAGCTAAAGCAAACCAATTCGACTGACTTCCCAGATAGTTTCTTTGTATGGAAATTTAAATAGTTTATCATTTTACATTAATATTTATTAGAACAACCAAAAACTGCTTCTTCCTTTGAAATAATACCCAATATTTTTTGAGAATTCTTTTCTTGATGACTTGAAGGCTATCATAATGTATAAATTGCAAATTTGAATATGTTTGTGTTAATTTGTATTATTTCCAATCTAAACTTTGGAAAAAAAGTGTCAAATACTTGGAATATTAAAATGTCCACATGAATATACACGACGTAAAAATTTAAAATAATTGATATTTAATGCATATTTTACGTAAATAAGTTTTTCCCTTGTACTTAATAAACATAACGACTTTTTTCTGTTCTAAATTATTAATGAAAACCCTTTTTTGTAAAAAAAAAAAGATTTTTAAGGGCTCATGTATTTTAATAATATATTTTTAAAAAACCTTTGTAACTTCTCAATAATTTTCATTTTTTAAAAATTTTTGAATTAATGAAAATCAGAATTTTAATCTACTAAAAATGTAGTCTGTAGGAATTATTTTTATTAATTTTAAAATATATTAAGTGATTTTTGCAAAAACGGATATGCGTGAGAAATAAAAAGCGCTAGATGTTTGGTTTTATGAATATTAATCATGTTATTTTACGCTTCATGGCACAATAAACTTTGTCATAAAGAATTAATTTTCATTCGATTAAACAGAAGATGAAAAAAAAAAAATCGCAAATAATTTATTTGGATATAAAAACAGTTGGCTATTTATACAACGGTGGAAAAATAACTCTTACGAAGAAACTAAGTGATATTCTTCGAAAAGCACGCTATGTTTCGGATAAAAAAAACCTTTGTGAGAGGTTATCGCCTCTCGCTTGGGCATCTAGATATGTGGGAGGTAGGGAAGAAACACTCGCCATGATCTAGTCAATCTATTTATTGATCACATCATAAAACGACACAAATTCAATTAATAATAGTAACAGAATGTCTCGGTGCTAACCGCGAAAATGGAATAACGATGGTAAAACACGAACGATTAGGAGACTATCAGTCTCGATCCTTACTTTATATAGGATCTAATCTATCATCCGATTTAATCTCAGTAAACAATCATCACTTTAAATGTTCCTCCGAATAAGTCTTTAATCACAATAATTCAAATATGATACCTGTCACTAAAATCTCCTTTGATTCAGGTTTATCTCCTTTCTTACTCTTCCTTCTAGCTAGAAAATTTCGACTATATATAGTAAGTTAATTTGAATGTCACGATTTTCTTCTTCCGAAGGTTTGGCTCTGAATAACACGAATTGATAGCCCAAAGAATTCCCAAGAGGATTAGTCGCGAATAGATCCGTCACACCTTAAACATTTTTCTACGGAAAAATTTCCTTGTCTTTCTTCCATGTTTTACATGTTTATCTTAATTTTTCCTAAAGCCTGATTTATTTCAGGTTTTTATGTACATTTAACAATTCTTGAAAATAAAAATCCCAGAAGGGACTTTCACAGATTATATTAATGAAAGAAGTATATTTCTTCCTTTTTAAAAACTTGTTCATCTAGAAATATTGTGGCCGTGATAGCCTAATTCTTGGTCACTTGCTCCTGATTAGAGTGGCATGAGCTCAGTCCTAGTACCACTGAGGACTAGCCGTGTAGAGGAAGAGAGGGGAATGACATCTTAGGTGTCATTTTCGTCACTTGACCATTGTTTAAAAGCACGAGATCCGTCACCAATACCCCTCGAGTCGATTTATAGCGCGACGTTATAGATATTAAAATCAATTTTTTTCCCTTTTTTTTCTGCGTATTGGTATTTCTACCTTTGCAGACTTAGTACATTCCCCAGAAACTAGTATCACATTTAGGGCGGTACCACATAGGCGATACCATTTGCCGCATGTAATTTTGACGCCCAGTTTCTTCCCCAGAGAAAGCACCTGAGCTCTGCCGATGTGAAATTTCTACTTAAGAATTTAATTTTTCCTAGAGCATCCAAGCCAAACAGACACTGAAGGGATTTTTTACGTGCCACATAATCATACGGCATGGCCACTGTCGATTTTCTGCATCATGAAAATCCTCCGACTTGGGCCGGAGTCGAACCCACAACTTTAGATACACAAGGTCAGTGAAAAACCAACTACGCCACCCAGCCGGGAAAAAAATCGAATATGAATCTCGTCACACAATCAAATGAAAAAAAGCCTTTAATTTTCTGATACTTTTTAATAAATATCCACGCTCTTATCCAAAAAAAAAGAAAAAAAAAGAAAGATTTTCAAAAGTTATTCATTTTTAATCCCCATTTCTTTCACTAATCATGACATATGTTTGCAAATTAAGTTATACATCATTGAATAAATAACGTTTAGCTCCATGTCTATCTTTTTTTTTTTCAATACAAAAAATCGGTTCAACTGGACAGCAACTGATGATTGAAGAAGAGGCACAAAAGACAAAAAGACAGTGGCGTTAATTAATTGTTTCATCTTTAAAGCTTGAAAAAACATGTCTCCAACTTCAATTAAGCTAATTCAGCTTTAATCTGTTGAGCAAATACTAAAAATATTCATTAGAAAGGAAAAAAAAATCAGTGTGCAGTACTTGTTCTTTTACACGTTAGGCTAAGCTGGCTCGAATACAGAAGATAATGAAAAATGGTTGTGAAAGCTATGAATGTTAATTGACTGCTTCGGGTAATGTCTGGGGACTAAAAGAAAATTCGAAAAAGATCTTTTTATCCTTGAAACATTTCCCCCCTCATATACCTAGTGGGTGATATATTTTATACTAAGATGATAAACTGGAAGTCGAATAATTCATTTATATTAGCCCTGTAATGTAATTTTTCGTATGATATATGTTTGTTATATTGTAATCTAATCAAATATGTGTCCAAAAAAATATTTTTTTGATCTTGTAGAAATATTAGTTAAAAGTGCTAGTTTTTTTTCTCGTATATCGACTCTTGAAATTACAATAAAGATTCTTCACAATTCTTTATTCACAGAAAGTATTATTAATTAACTTTTAGGATTAACTCATTTAATTCACATAAAATTGCCGGAAATGAAACTAAATCACTTAACTATAGTTTTATATTAGATGTAAAATTATATTTAAAGCTATTAACTATACATTCGGAAATATATATAACGAAGTCACTAAAACCCGAAAAAAAGTATATAAAATGGAAAATTCGTTATATAGAGCTTCATCTT
>BMAV01005613.1:0-11191 GCA_019973955.1 Trichonephila inaurata madagascariensis | reverse complement strand
AAAAAAGAAAGACTGCAAGGAAAGTTTCTTGACGCCTTTATCCACTCCCTGAAGAATCAAAGTTTTTTTTTCTTTGATCTTCAAGCACTTATGTTTTGACATTTTCGAGCTACTAGAAACTAAGTTACCAGTACGGCTGATCAACACTACAAATGAACGGAGACTAGTTCAAGGACACAGGGACACGAGACAACGCCACTGAGAGTGAAAGAGAATATCCCAAGATGTTTCCAGTGAACTGGACAATGGTGGCTACAGGTTGTTGCATTTTTTTAGATGAAACGCCTAGAATTCTATTGATCTCGGCGAGTTAGGTATCTAATAAAACCAGTTCAAGATTTATGACCACCATCAAGACCGTTAAAAGAGCGAATAACTTGAAATTTCCAGAAATACTTTAAAAATAAGAAGAAAATTCGAATTACAAGAGAAAAAAATCGTTATTTAGAAATTGCATTTCGCTCTATTGGGAGGTTATTTTACGAAAAAAAATCGTGAAATATTCTTGGTTCCAGTAAAAAGTTCGCTAAATAGAAAAATTCGCAATATAGAGGTTCGAAATAGGGAGGCTCGTCTGTATTATATAAAATATTATATGTGAAAAATGCATCTGTTATATTCTTATTTAGTACAGAGTTGGGAAATTGCGTTGGTACGAGGGTCACAACGTGGATGCGTTAGAAAACCGAAAAGGCTGCACCTTTTTAAAATGATTGCATTCACATGAGTTAACTTTGCATCTCTGAAAAAATATAAATTAAATCATAGGAATCAAAAAATATAAATTAAAATTGTGACGGGGCTTTATCGCGCCTTTCACTAAATCCTCTTGGGGAATCTTTGGAGCCAGAATGGCATTTCATTCCAACCAACTCAAGAAGAAAACGCGATATGCAGATTAGAAATGATTATATATATTGGTGCTTTAGCATTCGTGATCAAGTCTTAGAGGAATCTTAGAGAAGTCGGCTGGAGGCCAGAGAGTATTATAGGAGTCATATAGAAGTCGGTTAGAAACCAGAAAGTTACACAGTAGCCGGATCAAGACAGATAATAATATATAGAACATATAAAGCTTGGTGGCTCATCGCCGTGGAATATCGGTAAGCGATAAATTATTAAACTTTAATTATAGAGCAGACTAGTTAGTTAAGGAATCGGCTATAAATAAAGATTCGGAGGTTAATTTATCATAAAGATAGTGAGTAGGATTTAATGCGCTATTTGCTAAGAATTGTTAATTACGTCATATCACTCCTGATCGTTTTCCTCTAAGACTTGTGTTGCATTGCTTAATACATATTGAGAGAATAATAAACTAGTTTTTTATTATGGAAGGTTTGAGTAGTCAATCTCTTATCCCTACAAATCTAGGTCGCGTGGATGTAGAGTTAATACCCCCAGCCCGGGGGGGGGGTATCACAAATTAAATAGGACAGTTAAATTTATTTACTGTGCTAATTTTACGTTATCTATAACTGCAAGCAAATTTCATTTTGGAATCAGCTTAATGTGACAAATATACACGATCGCACTTAACTGCAATTTTTTTTTTGAAATCAGGTGTGAGATTACTTGTTGAAATTCTCATTACAGCAGGGGCTTAATGTAGGCTTTCACCGCCTGGGACCGACCAGAAATTTATCGCCTCTCTATTTTAATTATTAGTGAAGAAAATTGGTGAAAGTCAAAAAAAGCCGCTTTAATTTTTTTTATTGATTAAAAATATACCTTTCGTGTTTCTTTCATAGCAAAATCTTTTATGCAATTGTCAATATCAATTGCCAGAATAGCCAAATTTGTTAGCCTTAACGTGGACATAGTCGATCTGAGATAATTTTTTATTTATTTTAGCTTAGAGCAGTGTTTCTCAAACTTTCAATACTGGCGCCCCCCTTTTCAATCACAATTTTTATCGCGCCCCTTATACATTAATAAATTACTGAATGTAATAATAATGTCCTTTGACGCTAAAGCTACAATACACGATCTTAATTATAAACCGTACAAATTAATAACATAAGTATTAAATTTTGTATATGTTACTTTTAAGCANAATTACTGAATGCAATAATAATGCACTTTGACGCTAAAGCTTTAATACACGATCTTAATTATAAACCGTACAAATTAATAACATAATTATTAAATTTTGTACATGTTACTTTAAAGCACACAAAAAAAAATGAAGTAATAGGATAATTATAATGTTATTTTTCCTTTCTCTAATATTTAAATTGGAACATATTGAAAAATGCAGTGGCTGCTTAGAAGACAAAATATAGATATCAGCTAAATATAGAAAAAGAACTCAGAGGGTCAATTTCTAAAAAACTTTGCTCTGCAAGACAAGTTCATGGAAGTCGCTAATACTTATTAAACTTGTTCTTAATGCAGTATTAATAAGATAAGTATTAAATTTTTTATAAATGTTACTCTTAAGTAATATATATTTTAAGTAAATTATATACTTTTTTAAGTAATAGGTTAATTATTTTATTTTTCTCTCTAATTTTTAAATTGAAAAACAGATTGAGAAATAATATTTAATTAAATATTTGTTTCCTTCAAGATCCATTTCTAAAAGTACAAATGTCATTAAAAAATAACCTAATCTATGTTGCTCTTTATCATATCCATTACATCTGGCATCCTCGCGAACGTACATGTGGGTCTAGGCAACCTAACAGACTTCTGCACAAAACATGTAAAAATGCTGTACTTCGTACAATTCTAGTCAGTCTTGGCCGAATCGATTAGCTACCGAATCTCTCTTGAATGTACATTTCATAATTCACGCGTTAATTATAATTCACGGTATTAAGTATTTACGGCAGTGGATTAAAACAAAATCATAGATATATTTTTAAATCACAGCGAGCATTCAACGATAATAAAGCATCAGCAAGTACACAGACGAGGACAAATTGATAGCAAGTTACAAATGGGTTAGGGATCCATTTCAAAATACTTCAGAAGGGCTCTCAACTGCCGAAAAAGAGATCTTCATAGATTTCACATCCAGTGACGAAATTAAAGGGCAATTTTGTAATAAATCACTCTTTGAATTCTGGAAAGAGGTGGATGCTGAATTTTCTGCACTGAAAACAAAAGCATTTCGTATACTATTACCATTTTTAACAGCATACCTTTGTAAATCCGGATTTTCTGCGATGGTTACTTTGAAGACAAAATATAGATCTGAGCTAAATATCAAAAAATAACTCTGAGTGTCAATTTCTAATTTTTAGCCTTCCTTTGAAAACTTTGCTCTGCAAGACAAGCCCATGGAAGTCACTGATAATTATTAAACTTGTTCTTATACTGGCTGAAGTACCCACTCTTAACACGAGTTTATTTTTTTAAAAAATGATAATACATTATTCTTGATATAATAGCTTAATTGTAAGGAGAGTAAAACCCAGTGCATGACAATGTATACAAAAATGTAAAATGATTTATTGAAATGAATACTCATATTATAAACAGTTTTGAATGAACTGTAATTTTAAGCCTCGGAGAATTAGCATTTAGAATAAATGTTAAGTAATAAAAAAAGAATATAAAATTTTAATGAATAACAATTGTGTTATTTTTTTAATATTTAAAGCGAGAAAGCCCGGGATCAGGTGTGCACTCGATACTAACGTTAATGGTCACGGGGAGTGATGCACCCCAATTCTTTTTTTTTATAATTATTTTCAATATACAAGATAAAAATCACAATTTCAGTGAATAATTTAACTAAGAGAAAATATACTTACCATTTTCAAGGATTTTTCTATTTGTCTTTCATAATTTGAGAAAATATCCAATAGAACTGAACTAAAATGTTCCAAATGTGCGTGACCTTAATAAAGGACACAAATCACAGACACTTTTTGCTAACATTACAGGAAAGTTATTTGCAAGCAAAACTGTCACATTTTGTTCACGGTATTGTAATTTTAATGTCCTTTGATGGTCGACAAATATCCTGTGTGATGTGGAATTCTCGAGGGAGGTAGCTCTCAAGTAATATTCTCATCACTTGACTGAGGTTCTAAATTACGAGATCCATTGTTAATAACCTACAAGTTACGTAAATGAGCGATGATGAAATCAAAATTCAAATGAATTCAGCAACAATGGGTTTTAATAACTAACGTGGGTAATAATGAAACTTAACTCAACAATCTTTATTTCCTATATATTCCAGCTCTTTTGCTAATTGCTTTACTATTATGGTAAGCTTTTAACAATTTTTAACTCATCTTCCACTACGGAATAGTTCAAAAATCTACTAAAGATTTCATTATTTTCTTAACTGTTGTAAAAAAGGATTAATATTTTTTCTAAATGACAAAAATAAATAAGGTGATATTTAATTTCTAAGAAAATATATAGTAAATAAAAGTCTGAATACAGTATTTTGATTAAAGTTTTTTCTAAATATTTTTTTTAGTATTAAATAATTGTTTTTTGTTACTTCCTTTCATTACATCAAGTAACATCACACATTTTTTACATGGTGAACATTGCAAGTAAAGAGGTATATTTTTTTCCATCTGAATGTTTTCATAAAACTGTAAATCTCTTTTTAAAAGATGCAGATGTTGTACTACTTGTTTTTTAATTCAGAAACATTTGGATTATTTTTTAATGGAATGACTGGAGATATTTTAAAACTTATTCTGCACACATTTTTCGAAAAAATATATTTTTAAATAAAGCCATTACAATAATCTTAAAAAATATTTCATACATGTTTTTCTTGAAGTCTTGCATGCTTTTTTTGTAGGTATGTGTAGAACAATCTGCATAATTTCAAACAGAAAATGAAAAATATTTTTAAGACTTTTAAAATGACAAGTTTTTTTCGTATATTAAAATGTAAATAATCAAAAATGAATTTTAAGTTTCTGAACTGTTAAACCAAAAATCGAAATAGTTTCTATGAAAATTGTATAAAATATGGAATCATGAATCACAGATTAGAAAAAGAAAGCAATACTTTTCTGAAATTAATGACTTACATTATATATCGATTTTAATTTTTTATTTGTTAGTTTTTATACACAAAAATATAAGTTGGCCTAACATACGAAATTCTAGGAATAGAGAACATTTTAACCCTTCTCGTCTGGAAGCAGAATAATACTTTTTAGTAATTTACACGTTTATTGTAATGACAAAATGCTTTTTTAAAATTATGATTATATTTTAAACATTTTATACTTTTCTGAAGCCCTATTCCATTATAAATAATGTGTAAAAGATTCAAATTATTTAATTAAAATTTAAAAGAAATATACCTGTTTGAAAACTGTTTATATTCCCAGCCCTCTAGAGAAATTTAATACCCCTGAGACTCTTTAAGTTAATACTTCGGTTACAGATTCATCGGACGACGTACATTTGCTGCTCACTGCATTCAAAATGTGCTTGTTCCACGACCTAACGATCATTCATAGTTGTTCAAACTTTCAACTTTAAAAGTTTACATTACATGTGTTATTATAGTAAAAATATTAATCTGTTATATTTTAAAATAAGCGTATGATGTCGAAAGCAAGTGTTAAGAAATAAAACCATGCAATTTTAATACAGAATGAGAAGAACAGGTTTTTTTTTACTTGATCAATGCAAAATTTGTGGGCTATATGTCCGATAAGTGTGCACTTTCAAAAAAAAATAAAAAGAAAGAAAGAAAGAAAGAAAATCAAATGTTGAAACGTGCTTCAAAAGTATGCATGGAAGTTTAAATACAATTTTTTAATTAAAAAGCTAAATGCGTAAGCAAAACTAAAATAGTTATAATCGCAATTAATCAGGCAACAATCACGTGTTTTATTTAACCCAATACTAAATCTAAGCCTACAGCAGTTATATCTTTTCGTGTGAGTTAAGTGTTAGCAAAACATAAGAAACCTTTCGTGATGGCGGAATAATAATAAAAAGTTTTTTCGAAGCCAATGGTTCAATATTTGATACATTCAAAAACAAAAATAAAACTATTTCCGCATTTAGCGTACAAATTTCGCGTAGCACTGTCACGCCCCGTATAGAAATGATGAATTTTGTTCTGACTTATCAGCTAAGCGAAGTTATTACGAACTGCATTTGCTTTTCCTTGCAGTTTGACAAATCAAAAACTGTTTGATATTTCTGAACTTTGAATTTTTATAAGAATAGATTTTAAGAATATGAGTGTAAATTATTAATTATATTATCTTCAACGAAGAAAACAGGAGGTGAAGATGTTTACTGCTTCTTCAATAAAAAGAAAAATAGAGGAAAAAATTCCATTTTATAATGTTTTACTTATAGCAACTGATAGGCTCAATTCAGTGAAGGGCACAATCAATGTATTTTTGGATATGTGTATGAGAGACGATGACTTTCCGCATTTCATTTCTTATCATTGCATTTTTCACCGACCGGCCCTCTCTTGAAAATTCTAAGCATATGTCATGTTACTTGAATCAGCAGGGAAATTGTGAACTCAATTCAAGGAAGAAGTATGTTGTTGTTGTTCCATATGCCACCTGATCTCAACTGCTTCAGATTCAGACCCATGACAACAAAGCTTAGATGTACGTATGTTATTGATCGTAGCCTTGAGCACCAAAAGGTGACTACGATTTACCTCCGTAATACCCCAATTTTGAGGAAGAACACCCTGAGAAAGGGTCAAGGGCATCCCACCTCACTTCCTCTTCCACTAACTTCACGAGAGTACTTGCTACTCGCCAGCTGTTTAGAGTACCCCCATGCCGCAATGACACTATACATTAAAAAACCTCCATGCATTATCCTTGATTCCAACACATGCCCTACGGCATTGGTCAACGGATCAAATACTACCGGTCCAAACAAGAAACATTAAGTTATTTCCCTTTTACTTACTGTGATATATTTTTCTTGGGATTGGGCTACATTTTTTTGAAAATCACTTTATATTCCT
This sequence comes from Trichonephila inaurata madagascariensis, assembly GCA_019973955.1. NCBI lineage: Eukaryota > Metazoa > Arthropoda > Arachnida > Araneae > Nephilidae > Trichonephila > Trichonephila inaurata. The sequence goes on along the minus strand of BMAV01005613.1, from coordinate 4,245 downwards.
TGTTAAATCCCTTTATATACATTTTTGGTGTAGTTATATTTTATTCCGAAGTCACGATTAAATACAATTAAATTATTAAATCAAAACAGTCTTAAATATAAACAATCAACGTCCTCCTCCTCAGCGGACCGCGGTGAAATTAACAAACGTTGATCGGTCCGCGACGATAAAAAGGGTGGGGAACACTGTTCTATGCCACAGCAGTCAGCGTCGCTAACCACTATACTAGAAAGGCGACATATGATCAAAAAAGAATGTTTGGACTGAACTAGAAGAAAACAAATATGTGCTTACAGGGAATTGTTATATCATATATCATACTGATGTTCATGGGCACGAACATCTTAATTTTTGATTCCCTGGCACAGATAAATCTTACGAATTTCTGAGGCCTACGCGTCCCTTGTCAAATACTTATACTAACAGTAATTTGAAACAAATAAATGTGCAAGAGTCCCACTGTCTCACAAACCAACTCGAATGATGACCGCGTTTCTACTAAATGAGTTGAATGATTATTTATGTTTTTAAGCTTAGGCCTAGACATGAACAATATTCATCACATAATAATACAGTCTCGTCATTTTTGGCAGTGGACATACAGTTTTAAATTCCATGTTTTTCGGAGAACATGTACGGAAGTAATATTTCATCATTAAATATTGATCTGGATTGTTATCTTATTAAGACTGTCTCGGGAACGAAATAAGGCTCCTACCGAGGGTGAGGCCCTGGGCCCAGGCCTAATTGTCCCATGTCTTAAGACGTCCTTGTTCATTGGTTAAGTCTGAGTACAGTTTTAAAAAAATTTAGAGACCAACTACAAGAGGTATAAGATTTCTTAAAATCTAAAGATGAAACGTACATTGAACTTAGAGATGAAGTTTGGCTGATAGATTTAGCTTTTGTTGTTGATATAAATGAATTCAATTTGCCATTAGAACAGATTGCAGTTGTCAATATTTTCAACAAAAGTTAACGCTATTATCTTCAAAGCTGATAAAGAATGAACTAAAAAGTTTAAGGAGTATTTCTGACGAATTGCTTAAAAACGAAAGTATATTAAACAAAGAGAAATATTATACGATGAAATAATAAAACTTCACTCCTATTGTGAGAAATGTTTTTAAGAATTAACTATACTAGAAACAAATGTTGCATTCATATGTTGCCTATTTTGCAATGTTAATGTGGAAGAACTAAACAAAATAAATTATATATATTCTATTTGCATCAGTAATAAAACGAATTTCTTCTCTTTCTAAGTTCTCTCCTTTAAAAGCACATGGTTCAGAACTAAATAATAACTTTTGTGGAATATAACAGACGAAGTAAAAAAACCTAATTTAAAAAGTTATATTTCATTTGACATTGTTCTTTAGCTCCACTTACCTGTGTGAATCAGAATTTTCCAACGAGGAACAAAATATAGACAACATATCGTTCCCGTCTCACGGACTACCACTTAAAATCCAGTGCAAGATTGGCAGTTAGTAATTACATAAATGTATATTAAAAATTGGTGGACAGTATGCAGAATAAGTCTTCTACTGACTTTAACTATGAGAATTAAAATGTGAAATGTTATTTTTTTAATGTATTTTCAATTGTTTGGTAAAAAAGATGTGACTTGATATTGTTATATTTGTTTCTATTATTATTGCCTTCATTGACTTTAAACGTGGTCTTTTAAATTGTAAGTATTTTTTATTGTAATTATATTGGTAAGTATATATTCCGTATTTATTATTTAGTTATAATAAATTCTGCAGATTTTTTTTTTGCTCATCTACTTACACCTTTGGGTGGACTGCAATATATAGAAAATATTAAAAGTATGTATCCCTTGGTATGAGAAGTTGCGCCCATGCCTGGCATAGACTATAGTAAGTTAAAATCTAGTTTTTGTTAACAATACGGTTTCATGTAAGCGACATTTCATAATGATATTTGTAATAAAACAAACATTAATTGAAGTTAAAATCTAGTTTGTTGTTAGTAACATCCAGCATACTCTAAGAAATATTTCATAAAGAATGGTAGAAAAATCTGCACTATAAATGCAACTGTGTTACAAAATTATGTTCATATATGGTGTAGAACAGGCGTCAATAACATTTGGCAAGCATGCCTCTTGTGGTACACATAGTTATTCTCATTGACATTCAACACCACTTTACAAAGCAATAAGATACAATTAAATCCATTTGTCTCTCATCTTTGTGCCTCCTGCATTGTTATTTAGATGTTTTTCCTTACTTTAAATTCATTGCGTTAAAACGGAACAGTAGAATCCGTTCGCAAGGCTTGTATCATTTATGTGAAAAACCTCCTCTGTTTAAGGTATCCGAATACGTTCGGGGGGAACCATAACTTTAAAAAAGCGCATAAATGTATAATTTTCATGATACTTAGTGTCACTTCGATTAGAATACATGTATAAAATAGTTTTAAGGCCATTATGATAAAAAAAAATATTTAAATACAATATTTTGGCAAACAATTAACTTAGAATAACCTTTTATTCCAATTGTTCTTTTTTTGTAAATGTTTCCATTGTATTAAAGATTTGCCTGTATATATCTCTGACCTCTGTACAGAGACTCAAATATGAATTTTGAAAAATTCACATTATTTTCCGAGTTACAACCATTTGAAATAATTCTCGGCGTATTTTCTTGAAATTTCTCCCTTCTGTTTTCTTTAAACATGGATAAACCGACTTCCAAGTTATGCGTTTCAAAAATTCTAGTTGAGCCTCTTTACAGAGGTCTGAGCTATATACAGGTAAAATTTTAATACAATAGAAGCCTTTTTTACAAAAGGAGAACATTTGGGTAAAAGGTTTTTCTAAGTTAATTTTTTGCCAAGATATTGTATTTGAATAATTTTTTTTGTCATAATGTCCTTAAAACTATTTTATACATGTAGTTTAATCTAAGTGACGCTAAATATCATTAAAATTATACATTAATGTGCTTTTTTTAAAATCAAGGTTCCGAACGTAGTCGGATACCTTAAATGTGATTCATCCTTAGCGTTAAATATTAAATTGTATGTGAATTTAAACAGATCATGTAGCTTTGGTAAAATAAGACATTACACTTTGCTGCTTCATTAAAAAAGGGGAAATTTTAGAATTTCCGACAGAAAATTTTACGGAATTATCTGGAAGAGAAACTCTATAGACATGTATACAGCTATTTTAAAATGCTATATGCAATTGCATGGGAGATTTAAATGTTTGAAGAAAATTGCATGTGATCTGCCTTACAACTTTTGTTTTGACATACACGTGTGAACATATTTTTTTTTTCATTGAAATATATTTTAAGCCCACAAAGACATTATTTAGCAACTGAATTTTCAGGATTATGAGAGGAATTGAAAGTCGCACATTATACCGCTGATATGGCAATGATAAGTAGAGCTTTGCAAGGACATAATTGGCAATCATTTTTTTTTTCTTTTGCTGCTCGTTTCCTGTTAAAATACTTATATTTAATATTGCATAATTCTCATTTTACAAAATTTTAAAAAATACATAATATATGAAAAATTAAAGTTTTGTACTTATTTTGAATCAATAGTCATATTTAATGTTGCTTATTTTTATGCTAATAAATATCTTCAAATGATGCATATTTAATATTTAAGTAAGTGGGGAGGAGGTATTCTATTTTCATCTAACGGCAGACCAATCTCCATTGTACAAATTATAAAACGGTCAATACTCATTGCTCAAATTGTAAAACTGTAATTTACATATATTATATAGTTATATTGCTTTCTGTTATATTTATTTTATGATAAAATTTGTAAGATTCACAAGAAAACCCGTCCCTTACATTGTAATGGTGTTTCAATCGAGATTTGGTGAAATATTGGAGATATAACCAAGTTGTGGTTTAATTATTGGTGACCAAACTCGATGACGTGTTGAATATTAATAATTTTATCACACCATCAATTTTTTAAAATTTTTTTTTTTATAATCTGCAATCAACATCTGATTCCGACAAAAATTGCATTGTTTCAAATATTTCCTTCAGTGATTCAGCCTAAATCATATTGGTATATTAGCTTAGAACATCACAGCTATAATGTTACCAACCTATGGTTTAAGACAGTGCTTCTCAAACTTTCTGTATTTTTGGTCCTATTTTCAATCATAATTTTTGTAGCTTCCCCTGTCCATACAAAAACAATGCAATGAATTCAACAGTATTGTATTTTTACGCTAAA
>BMAV01005612.1:0-13125 GCA_019973955.1 Trichonephila inaurata madagascariensis | reverse complement strand
AACCCCAAAAAATTTTTTTTTACGTTTTATTACACTTGAAAGGGGATTTGCCCGTGGGTGATCCCTTTATTCTAAGTTATCCTCTGACCTAGGGGTGGGGGGAGTGAATGAAGAACCGGGTTTTGCCATAATCTTAATATCTCTTTATTAAGATCTTAACTTAAACACTATAAAATGACAATATTTATATTTTAACAGGGATCTGAGATGAAAAACACCTACGTTTTACCAAATAAGCGCGACCCTGACCACTATAATTACTCTACCGTTTACCCCTAACCTCTTTTAAGATTTCCCTAATATTTAAGATCAGTCCTTTTTAATCCTAGGTAGCAAAACCCTTTTGAACCCTCAATGTCTTTTCTTTATCCCCGGTGGAATGGTATCCGCTTGAACTTTTCTCACGGATAGCTGACACTGGAATATCGGTAACCTCAGCTTACACGTTTAAACTGACTAGAAATCACTTCCCAAAGGCCACACCGCTTACGCTAAATTTCCCTTTTTTTTAAAGGCTCCTAATTTAAAATCACCTTCCTTCTGGTTTGGTTTGGGAAAAATATGTTTTTTTAAAAAGAACAAGAGGAAAATTAATAGAAAGCGCGATGTGCCCGTCACATATTTTTTTAATGTACGCACCATTAGTTGCACGCAACACATTGAGTCTATACAAGTAAGGTCATGCTAGTACGGCCACTTTTTTTTTTTTTTCAATACGTTACCGATCGTCCTAAATCTTTCATGCTACTTATAAATTGTAAATTTTGAAGGTGGACTTCATTTTTTTTGGTAGTCCGAAATTTACGCTGTGCATGTGTTGTAGATTTAAATTCTATAAACCATGCTACAACTTGCGCTTGGTTCTTTCGGTGAACCCATTTTGAAACTAGAATGTTGCAAAACGTGGATATCGCACCATCTAATTTACATTTCACAAAACAGAAACTTTAACTTTTTCTTTACGGCGCATAAAAAGAAACACCTTTGTGTATTTTTAATTCATTTTTGAAAATGTATCCATACTTTTCGGAAACCCTATATACAGAGGTAAAGATATATTTTATAGTATTTTTTTTATAATACTTCAACTAAAGAATGTTTGAAAATGAACTGTTAGCACTTCTTAAAACTTTGTGGATGAGGGAGTGAGAGTTATATTAACGTCACACTATAAAGCTGTACAAGAGCTATTGGCTGCGGACTTAGTAATTTTGAACGTCGGTCAAGTGGCAAGGACTAGACCTGAGCTGGCATCACCCTCTCCTATATTCCACACCAATGGGAAGACATTCGAGCCTAAACATATTTAAGGTATCCGACTACGTTCAAGCCATAATTTAAAAGGATAAATTTCATGATATTTGGTCACTTAGATTGAATGCTTATAATTGTTTTAGGACATTATGACAAAAATAATTATTTAAACACAATATTTGTCGAAAATTAACTTAGAATAACCTTTTCTCCAAATGTTCTCCTTTTTGAAAAAAATGCTTCTATTGTTAATATTTTGCCTGTTTATAGCTCAGCCCTCTTACAAAGGCTCAACTATGATTTTTTAAAAATTCAGATTATTTTTAGAGTTACAACCATTTTTAAATAATTATCGGCGTATTTTCTTAAAATTCCCCCCTTCTGTTTTCGTAAAATATGGATAAACCGACTTCCAAGTTATGCGTTTCAAAAAATTTTAGTTGAGCCTCTTTGCAGTCTGAGCTGAATACAGGCAAAATATTATTATAATAAAGCATTTTTCACAAAAGGAGAACATTTAAAAAGATTATTCTAAGTTAAGTTTTTACAAAAAAATTGCATTTAAATAATTTTTTTTTTTCAAAATGTCCTTAAAACAATTTTATACATGTATTCTAATCTAAGTGACACTAAATATCATGAAAATTATCCATTTATGCGCTTTTGCAAAATCACGGTTCCGAACGTAGTCGGATACCTTAACATGAATCGGCGATTCTTCATTAGTGCTAGGCTCGAACTCATGACACGCCAACCATCTTTGACCACTAGGCTACTGCGGCCGCTCAAAATTTTGTGTAACACATACTTAAACGTTGATGTGCAGTGAAATACGTTTAACACAAGAACGCTTAAGACGAAATATTTAGGTTAACGCGAAATAATACGGCGATTCCTATAAACTACTATGCATTTTCATGCATTATTTTTTTCTCAACTTGAAGCGAAACTCGCTTTACAGGAAACGATTTCCTTCTGGGAATGAACAAGATACGGTAAACAACAGGCCGGATTGAACTGTCCTATTGTATTATTGGACGAATTCGTTGCAGTAGATGATGATAATGTGTGCACAGCCCTAATTATGGCACAAGCAAAGACATTTTGGAGTTTGTTCAAAGCTCAAAAAATATCAATGGAGCAGATTCTGAAAACGAAAATGAAATAAATAATGCAGCGCCTGTTCCCACGCTAAATGAGGAACGTCGTGAAAAGTATGCGCAATTATATAGACGCACATTCCAATGGTGAAATGAATAACAAAATGGACGATATCGAACAGTTTGTTGAAAATTTGATGCTAAAAAAACAATGCAAGGAAAAAAACAGGTTATTTTCTAAAAACTCAATAAATGTTTTGTTTTTCAAAAATTTGAAAATTTTGCATTAAATTTCTGTAAGTTTTTGTGAGTGTTTTTGGTTCATTGATTTTTATTGAATACATGCATATAAACATATCTGTGAAAAAAAAATTTAAAAAAACTGTAATAAACTTAATATTGTTGATATGTGGGGTTTTTTTTTGCAATAATCTTTAACACGAAAAAAATATTTCAGTCCCTTTAGTTTCGTGTTAAAAAGATTTTTTCACTGTATATCTTTTAACTAAAAAGTACAATTTATTGAACAGTCAAATCGTATAATTTATTTTCAAAAAGAATAAAGATTGATATTTGGCATATTGACTTATGAACTTGTACCCTTACGGGAAAAGTGTTTTGCATCCGCCCAATGCTCATAGGGGTAAGTGATGGCCTTGGAAGCACTCCTTTCTCGTTAAAACAATTCGTTTAATTACCCAGCGTAGACTGTCTCACTTTTCAAGTACTTCACCTCAGTTTACAGGTCAAAAAGGTTTGACACTTTGACGGATCTTTTGACACAGATCTTTATCAACCTTTCTCACTTTAAAACAAGGGTTTGCGCCCAACTGTCGCGACGTGGTATGGTTTTAAAATCATTACCAATTGACCAACACATCCGGTGGCTCTACTAGCGGGGTCACTGACATTTCTAGTCTCTTTATGATAACTCTATGTCTGCCGCCATTATCTTGTTTGTTTGGTGTTCTTCTGACGGGTACATTTTCAGAATTGAAATCTCAGGGGACGTCTCAACGTCCCATCAAGTTGTGGGAAGGATATCTCTTCGCTATCAACAGGTGACTGTCAAGTAATAAACCCTCCCGCCTTTTTTTATAGAATATATGACGAGCTGAGAATTATCTTCTTGCCAGGTTGTTGTAGATAGCAATGTTTTTCTTTGACACCAACACATACAGATGGGGGAGGGAGAAAGGAGATGTAAAATGTTTATTTATTTTGACCGACCTTTTTTTTTCTTTTTTGGGAACGTGATTTACAGTTAAAAAAGTAATGTTGAATGCTGCATGGATTTGCTGAGGATGATCTATGTAATGTTTTTCTCATAAATTTTAGGTAGTGTTTGTTTATAGAGTCAAATTTGTTACTGCACAGCAGAAAGCTGTTTATATTTCAGCATGCTGGATGGTGGAGTATGAAATATAAATATTTTTTTCATTCATCAATGTTAATTATACTAGCTGCCATACCCGTTTTTCGCACGGCCGAATTGAAAAATTAAACAATATAGATTGAAAGATAAAGAAGTTTTTAATGAGTTAATTTTACGTGAATTGCAAATTAAGCAAAAGAAATAAAGCTTTTTGCATATCTTAGTAGAACGAAAAATTTTCAAGTCTGTAGGTCTGGATAAAAGGATTTTTTATTTATTTAGAACGCCCCGTAACTCCTTTGTGGGTCGATTTTTGAAAGCAGCTTCCTAAGCTGATCTCTGATAAGCAAAAGTAGCATATTGTTGCAAATTTTGTGTAATGAATGCTTAAAATAGAGTAAATAATTTATATCTGGATGTGTAATACTTTAATATTACTTTCTGTTGTATTTATTTTATGTTAAAATTGAAATATTCGCAAGCCACGCCGTTCCTTACATTATAAATGGCGATTCAATGGAAGCATAGCAAAATTTTGGCAATAGAGCCAAGTTGGCATCGTTTTTAGCGACCATGTTGGCAACCTGGGGATTGATTCAACGGTGCAGAAGTTGATATGATGTAACGCCACCTGGTGGGGATCTGCGACCAAGTGGATAGTACAAAAACCTTCTCCACAAAATTAAAAAAAACATATACATGCCAATTTTTATAGTGATCGGTTAAATGGTGGAGTGAAGCGAGGCGATAAACACAAACAACATTTTATATATAGAGAGAGAGATGATTTTATATAACTATATTTTTGCGTAAATTTTTAATATTTACTTGTTGAGTTATTGTTTAGATTATATTGTTTGTCATTGAACAGAAGTTAGATAGAGAATCTTAGATAAATTTGTGGATTGGGGAAACTTGAGCAATTTTTCAAAATTTTTTATCATGTTTATTTCAAATTGATTCTTCATATGGAATCACGTCGATGCATGTAAGCTGTGTTAGGAAATTTCAAAAGTGTTACGGTATCCGACTACATTCGGAACCGTGATTTTAAAAAAGCACATAAATGAATAATTTTCATGATATTTAGTGTCACTTAGATTAGAATACATGTATAAAACTGTTTTAAGGACATTTTCACAAAAAATTTTATTTAAATACAATATTTCCGCAAAAAATTAACTTAGAATAACCTTTTTTCAAAATGTTCTCCTTTTGTGAAAATGCTTCTATTATAATAAGATTTTGCCTGTATATAGCTTAGACCTCTGTACAGAGGCTCAACTATGATTTTTGAAAAATTCACATTATTTTCAGAGTTACAACCCATTTTAATATTCCTCCCCTCTGTTGTCGTAAAACATGGATAAACTCACTTCTAAAAGTTATATATTTCAAACATTCTAGTTGAGCCTCTGTACAGAGGTCTGAGCTATATACAGGCGAATATTATTATAATAGAAGCATTTTTCACAACAGGAGAATATTTTGAAAATGGGTCATTCTACGTTCATTTTTTATCAAAATATTGTACTTAAATAATTTTTTATTGTAATACTCTTCTTAAAACAATTTTATTTATATTTTCTAATCTAAATGACTCTAAATATCTTAAGTATTATCCATTTATACGCTTTTGCAAAATCGCGGTTCCGAATGTAGTCGGATACTTTAAAGATAGATTTTACTAAGAAAAAGAAACATTTTTACCATACTTTACACGATTTAAAAAGCTGTAAAGTCTTGAAAATATGCACTATTTGTTAAAATTGCAATCTTAAATGGAGGGGATGGGTGGTGCTTTTAATCGAAATTGAACAGTAGTTGATTTTCTGAAGTTAATTTAGAATGAGTGAGTGAGTGAACATAGGGTTGAATGGAGTAAGAGTCGATTTCAGCTAAACTGGGCCAAAATGTCATATTTTAAAGTATTTAAGTACTTTAAATTTGGGATAATACTTGGTATTGATTTTTGAGCCAAACTAACTTCTAAACATTTTATTCGATAAAATAAATACCATATATTTCCGAATCTAAAGCAGATCCATGTGATATAGGCCGAGGCTGGTTTTATCTTCAAAGATTTATCCTGAATTTGAAACCAGTATAAAGGCCGTACTGAAAATAAGTCTTAGTAATTTTCAAACATGTTTTCATGTGGGTAAAAATATTGCCAAGCTGGTAAAATGCGTGGAATATTTTCCAATCAAATTGCTACAAAAGTAAAGCGTCAAAGACGATAGTTTTATTTCTAGTTCATTTGTTACCTTGTACAATATCTGTGCAAAGATGTGTGATATCCCCCCTTTTGGGTGACCATACCCTTTTGATTGTCAGCGTGAGCTAGAGGTGTGGGATTCTCAAAATGAACAGACATTTTAAATTCTTAATATGACTTTATTAAGAATATAACTTAAACATCTAACAATTTAGATAAATTTATATGAATGATAATCTAGAATGAACGAACACACAGAAATAGTTAAACCGAATCTCGTAACTTAGACCACTTTATCTAAATAACTATATTATCCGCCTACTCTCACTTCTGATAATATTACGTCCTAATATCAAATAATCAGTCCTACCTTAATCCAAACTAAGATTCAATCACTGTATGGAAACGTCTGGGCACGCGTGCAGTGGTTTGCACCTTGTAGCAGTGGCTGGGTGTCCCGGTAACTTTACGATAGGCTGTCAATTCACGCTTGTATTTCCTCCAAACATGACATCCATCAAATTGCCCTTCTGCTTACTGAAACTCCTGTTCTTTTAAAAGCTATCTTATTTGCATTTCTTATTCGCATTTCGCTTCTTGGATTTTGGTTGGAAAAGAGTTGCCATTACTCTTGGCCACCAAAGAACCCAGAGGTTATGTTAAAGAAAAGACGCGTGAGCCCGTCACAACCCCCCCAAGAAGCAAAACGTGATTTATTCGAGGGTCTTAATGGCCTTAAGAAATTACGTGCGTAAATTTTTATCTCTTAATAAATTTCGCGTACCACTGGGACATACCCAAAAAACTTGATACCTCCTTTGAATTACGCGGTGGTTTCATCTCAAGTATGGCTCGAACCTTTGTCTCATCCGTTTTGATTCCTTCCTTACTAATAATCCTAAATACTTCAATTCATCACAACCAAATCTACATTTTTCCTTATTTAAGGTCAATCCTGCATCTTGTAATAGCCTAAAAACTTTCCTTAAATGATCGACATGTTGAGTGAACGATGGAGACGAGATTATCACGTCATCCATGTATACACTCACAAACTTCCCTATCACCGGTTTCAGGATTAGGTCAATTGCCTTCTGAAAATTGGGAGCCGCCCCTGATAAGCCAATGGCATACGCCGAAATGCGTAGGTGCCACTTTTTACTACGAACGTGGTCTTAACAATATCACTGGGGTTTACTGCCATTTGAAAGTACCCACTTCTTACAAGGAGAGGGCACGACTAAGGAAATTCATTTGGGATCGAGACTTGGTGTAATAGTAGTACTCTTTAGGGTGTTCACCTCAAGTAACTCCGTCGAATGGCCATCAATTCGGAGAAATCGCCTTCGAAATTCATGCTAGCTTTTTATACAATTAAATTTTAATTTTCCCCAACGAGTTCGTAGCTTGATTGGTAAATCGTCTGCTTTCTATGCTGGAGGTTAGGGTTCGATTTCACCGCGCGAACAATTTTTCTTCTTCATTAATAATTTTTAAAAATAAATTTTTTATGAAAAGTTTATTAAATATTAAATGATATTTTTGTAATTTTTAAAATAAAAATACTTTAATATATATAAATAATTAAAAATTTTATAAATATATTTTTTAATAAATAATATTTATAAAAAAATATAATAAATATAAAAATGACATTTTTTAAAAAAAAAAATTTCAAATAGTTTTATAATGTAAATACACAAAAACTACAAAATATATATATATATTATATAAAAATAATTTATAAAATATATTATTATTATTAAATTAATTATTTTACAATTTTATAATATATTTAATAAGTCCTTTTCAAATAAATTTTTTTTTAATTAAGTTTATTTAAATAATTTCAATAAATTTATTTAAATATAATTTCTATAATAAATTAATAATAATTTTAATAATAAATCATAATTTTAATAATAAATTAATAATTTTAATAATAAATTAACAATAATTGTAATAATAAATTAATAATTTTAATAATAAATTAACAATAATTGTAATAATAAATTAATAATATTTCTTATTAATACTAATGCTTAATAATAATTAATTAATTGTAATAAATAGTGATTAATTATAATTATATTAAATAGTAATTAATTATTTAGTATAAACAGTGATTAATTAATTAATTTTAATAAATAATAATTAATTTACTAATTTTAATTATTAATATTTTTATTAAAAATTATTTTAAATATTTTTAATTAATAATAATTTTAAATATTTTTAATTAATAATAATTTTTAAAAAATTTACTGGTAAAAAATTTAAAATATATATATTAAATTTTTTATTTTTATAAAATACAAAATAATTACAAAAATATCATTTAATATTTAATAAAATCTTCATAAGTAAAATTTATTTAATTAAAAATAATTAAATGAATTGAAGAAAAAGTTGATCGCGCGTGGAATCGAACCTAACCTCCAGCATAGAAAGAGACGATTTACCAATCAAACTACGAACTCGTTGAGGAAAATTAAAATTTAATTGTATAAAAAGCTAAGCATGAATTTCAAGGCTGATTTCTCCGAACTGACTGGTCATTCGATGGATTACATTGAGGGTGAACACCCTAAAAAAAATATACATTCACCAAGTCTGATCCCAAATGAATTTCTTTGTCGTGCCCCCCCTTGTTAGATCAAGAGATGACATTATTGTCGTATAGGGATATTCGTTATTAAATAATCTTATAACGGTAAGGGATAGCGTGAAACTTCGTGACCGAATTAAGTGTCCAATAGTCAACCGCAAAGCTATATGCTTCCGGATTATCCGGTGGTAACCCATTTTTTTTTTACATAACACAACAGGTGACGCGCACGGGGATTGAATTGGAACTATGGTTCCTTTTTGCAACATTTTCTATGGGGAAATTTCGAGTATCGCTTGTTTTGTCGATCATACCTGAGGGCCCTAAAACAACCGGGGGACTATCTCCCGTATAAATTTCATGGTATAAAACATGGTAAGACCTGGTTTATCTGAGAACAATTTAAAACACTAAACAAATTTTAATTTGGGTTAGTATAAGCAACTAGTATACACTCGTGCAATGTTTACAAAAAAAACATATTAAAACCCAATTTTTTGGGTCGATGATATTTTATATTTTGTATAAGTAAAAATTTTTTAAAACAAATTTTTTAAAAAAAAACATTAATAGGGTAATGGAATTTCTTCAACAGACTAAAATAAATAACTAGATGTTAATGTTCATTTATTTATATCAGAGGATTCAATTATATCAAAGTAATTTGCTGATAACTTTTTTTATTTTTAATACATTCTTATTTTATTAATGCTTTAAACACTATTTCTGTATTTTTTATTAAAATAAATGCAAAACATGTTTATAGGTATGATAACTTTTTTCTCTCTTAAGAAATTTCCGTAACGGAATAAAAACTCCGTTTGAAGTTGTATTTCTTTGCGAGCACTACATTTATTAAAGTTTTCAATACCAAAAATAGCTACATTTGAGGTGGTGTGATTTAAATTTATGATTTTATTAATATGCAATCGTATTCAATTAAATCATTTCTTCAGTAGGTACTGAACTTTTATGTAGTTTTTGTTATTTTACAAAATAATAATGGAATGTGAGCAGATTTTAGAAAAGACAGTATTTAGACAGATTTGTTGTTGTGTAAACAGGTGTTCAATGAACTTGATTTTTTATTTTACTTACAGAAGTATAACGTAGTGCTACTGTACGAAATATCCGACCTGTATTATAAAACGCAACTGCATTCCTTTCTATGGTAATAAAAGAATCTAATGGCACAAAATGTTCGAGAAAATATTAGGAAGGATATAAAAGTCGTCTAAAAGAATTCGATTAAACTTGATCTGTTGGAATGTTGTCTAATTCCAAAAGAGCAGGCCATGCAGATTAGATGTCCTACTTGTGTAAAGTTGCCACCGGTTTGTTATATGAAATCGGGACAAAAATAATAGAAATATAAAACTCTGATATGTTATACTTATCATTTAGAATAAAATCAATAAAAATCATTGATATGCACATGCTGTAAATATGTAAAGAATAAATAATTGTAACTCTAGTCATGTTTTTCAGATTATAGTTTTAGAATAAAATTTATTTTCCGAATTTTTACTTATTCCAGGACTTTGAGGGAGGGAGGGAATTCATCCTCTTCCTGAGGCGAATTTAATAGGTGGTATGTCTTAAATATTACACTACCCCTTTCTTCATGGGCCTTAGGAAGATTTCTTCTTATCTACTTGATCTTACAAAATACACTTGTAATAAGCGCAAAACCCATTATAATATATTGACCTTGCTATTATAACAATGGGAAGACTAATTCCCGCTTCAGTTTTGTGCTACTCTACATAATCCAGCGTTATGACATCTGTACATCGGACAAAAATAGATTGTACTATAGAAGAAGTACCTTGTCCAAAAGCTGTCGCTGTATATTACGATGTCATGGGAAGGGCTGATCATTTAGATCAAATAATAGAAAGACACCAAATATAAGAAGATCTGTTGAATGGTGGCAGTGTATCTTTTATTTTCTTATTGACCTTGCCATCATAAATAGTTTCATACTGTGGCAAGTGAACAAAAGAAACAAAAGTTTAGATTAGCTAACATTCCGCATAGCATTAGCTCGTCAGCTAATAGACAGATATTTCTCAAGAAAAAAGAAGGGGCGTCCTGCTAGCTTCCAAGCAAAGAAGTGTGTAGTTTCGGATGATGTGCGCTTAGCCAGTGTGGGAAATCATATGCCAAACCAATGGTTTCCAACTATAGACAATGTGGGAAATGTATCAGAAAGGAACAAGAAAAGAGGATTCGCTACATGTGGGCAGAATGTGAAGTCCCCTTGTGCATTGCAACATGCTACTCATCTTTTCATGGCAAATAATCACCATTAAATTTAAATTTTTCTTATGACGATGAATAGTTCTTTAGGAAGTATTCTTCCCACCCTAAAATTTAAATGTAAACATAAAATTCAGCAAAATTAAATATATTTCTTCAAAAGCTATTGTTTAGTTGTTAATATAACATAAAAAAAAAACTGAGAGAAATTCAAAAGAGAAATAAATACCCCACGAAAGGGCTAACTAATGCAAACAATTCTAAGACGTCAGAATGAGTTTTTATTAACTTCACACAGTAAGCTCAGGTGTCGTCCACGTCACTTGACATGGGTTCAAAACGTGGTCCGTGCCAAAAGCCCTCCGTGTAGCTAAACAGTGCGACGTTAATAATCAATCAATCAATCAATCAACACGTAAACAGCTAAAAGGGTATTGGTGACGGACTTCGTAATTTTGAACTATGGTCAAGGGATGAGACGACACCACTTGAACGCCTGCACTCCCTTTTAAACTTTCCACCACCCAAAGGCAGGACTATGAACCTCGACAGATTTAACATGCATCAGCTCTTCTACATGGGTTTTCGTGGCCGCAGTAGCCGAGTGGTATAGGTATCGGATCGTGGCTTGCCTTGTCACGAGTTCGAGCCCAGTACCACTAAAGACCCGCCGCGTAGGGCAGCGATGCACGTTAAATCTGTCGAAGCTAAACGCCTCCGTCAGGTGTAGTAGTTAGAAGGGGTGCCAGCTCAGGTGTCGTCACGCATTTCGACGATGGTTCAAATTACGTGTCCGTCACCAAAAGCCCTCGTGTAGCTGAACAGTGCGACGTTAATATTCAATCAATTTACACGGGTTTTCAGTGGCATCAGTACGTGAACCCGTGACTCGACAATACAGATCACGATTTCGTGACCATGACCACTAGGCTACCGTGGCCATTTAAGTTCATGAGAATAACCCCTGAATTCGTTCTTTTGAGAATTCCGCGTAATTTAACTAAACTAACAATTTTTTTAAGTAAAAAAATTAATGTTCTTTAATTTCTTGTGAAGTTTAAAGGTATCATTGTGTACCAGGATCCCACCTGGGCTACCGCATGTGGCTGTGGTAGCCTAGTGGTCTTGCTCACGGACTCGTGGTGGCATCTTGTGAGTTTGAACCTTGTGTCACTGAAGACCCGCCATGTAGAGGAGCTGATGCACGTTATATATGTCGAGCTCAAAGTCCTGCTTTTAGCGTGACGTGGTAGTTTGGAGGTGGTCAGGCTCAGCTTTCGACAGCTCAGGTCTCGTTCTCGTCACTTCACTGAGGTTCAGAATTATGGTCCGTCGCCAATAGCCTTCATGTTGCTTTATAGTGCGATATTAATAAACACTCACCTAATATCGCATAGTTGCCAAAAGATACTTTTCGTTGTTACTTATGCCACCTGATCGACAGTAACACCAGATCAAGGCCCGCGAAATTCATCACGGTAAATATGCGCCTATCGTTAGCCGTAGCTTTAAGCATCCCAGTGGTGACAGTGAATTTGGCTCGATTCCACTCTAATTTTGTTAAGGTACCCTGCCACATGTCCTCATATTTTCTTAACTTCAAAATTTCATAAAAGTCCTATTAAACTTTGAGTATTACTAACAGTTTTAAAACTTACATTAATACTTCTGGTAAACTGTTATATTCTTTTTTTCCAAAATATTATGAATGATCTCAAAGATGCAAGATTATTAAAAATGATAAAGATAGGCTGTTGTTGTTTTCTAATGCCACCTGTCTGACGATGTCAGATCGAGGCCCACAAAAGTTCATCGCGGCAAAGGATAGGATGTACTTATTTCGTTAGTTGTAGCTTTGAGCACCTTACAGATGACCTTACGATTTGGCTCAGTACTATCCCAATTTTGAGAGAGAGCAGCCTGGGGTGTACAGGGGTCTCCCTCCTCCCTTCCACCAACCTCACGAGAGAACTTGCGGCTAGACGAATATGCCGCGAAGGCACTATACATTTATAAACATCCATGCCTTCTCCAGAATTCGAACCCAGGCTCAAAGGCACTGCAGTCAGCGTCACTAACCAATATACCGGATGGGCAGCGATACTTTTTTTTAAAAAATATTATTCAATTCAACGGGTAAAATGTATTGTGCCGTTATGTTGTTATTGAAAAATTCATTAATATAATTAAGATCCAAGAGAGCTAAGGTATTTTTAATGGTTTTTTTTAAACAATATAATGCTGAAGGTGATGAAATTTTTTTTAAAATATTTAAAAAAATTTTCCTTGTAACTGAAACAAAATTACT